>JAXIVD010002610.1:50000-55000 GCA_036785275.1 Cancer borealis
TTAACGTTCAGATCTCATTTCAAGTGGATACACAGTCAATTAGTGCTTATTTACCCCTTCAAAATAACTTAAATTAGTAAACAAATAAACAAATGAAAAAGTTCCATTAAACTGATAAGAGCAGTAAATGTGTTGCATCACTAACTGAGGCTGTGAGGCTTTCTTGGCTGGATGAAGACATGTTGTGATGGAGGGAAGTACGGGAGGAACGCCTCGAGATAGTAGCTGTGTGGCCCATCAGAGGACTCATACAACCACTCTCAAGCTGAAAATAGAATAAGTATATTCAGTAACATAATTTTGTACCTTATTTTTCACATCTGAATTTGTCATGCTATTTATGAGTCTTATAAGACTATTATAGTTAATGCACAATTGTTAATATCGAAGAATACGAGGTAATTATCAAGAAATATAAACACATAATTTATACATGTTTTTTTCTCATTAATACCTTATGTGTCCTGAAGATCAGAGGCAAGTAAATAGTATATATTTACAATGATACCTTTCCAGCACATATGTTTTACGTGATTAGATTTACTAACAAGTGATGTTATGCTTCAGCTCTCTACTCAACACAGATTTCATGCCTCGTGCCATCCTATCATCACACACACACATCCTGACAACTTATGTTACACCACTTCACACACACCTCCAGACAGACAGGACTGCATGGCTGAGAGCAGATCTGAGGGGAGCCCAAGCCACTGTGTCCTTCAGGAGGCTGGAACGTGTACACAGTCAGTGGTGGACGGTCTCTGCCCTTCTCGTATGCTGTTGGGGGAGAGAAATGTAGATCAAGTTATATAATTAAGTGTAACTTACATTTCTAAAGCTATATAATACTAGGCTAACAATAGTAGTTTATAGGATACCAAAACATCTGACTGGCTGATGGTTATGATCAACCCTGTTTATGGCATAATGATGCTTAATATTCAATGTCTAACACAAAGGGCTGCAAAGTGTGTATAGGCTTCAAGTATAGTTTATGTCAGGAGTTAATACTGCACACATATTATCGGATAAATAATGAGTGGCAGAGTTAGGTAGTGTTACCTGAGGAGATGGTGTGCGGCCGGTCATGGAGTGTTGGTGCTGGCTTGTGTTGGAGAGATGGGTCAGTGAGGTTGGGCCAGGTGGCATTGGTGGTGGCAGGGGAGGGAGTGCTGCCCTCAGACCCAACAGAGTGCTCTGACAACCCTGATGCCTGAAGTGATACCCATGGGATGTTAATTTTTCTGTTTTGCCTTCATAATGTACATGCACTAACTGTCACTTAATTCCTAAAAAAATTACATTTACGGCCAAGTGTGAGTTTCCTTGATTTCAATCATATCTAGAGACTTCTCTATACTTCAAAAGTTAATTTTTTTATTTTATTTATTATCAATCAATTATTATCAATAAAAATGAAATAAAAAAAATCTGTGGATTTAGATACAGTACTAATGTTAGTTGACAAAAATATTTCAAAAAGATAACTTCCATTCATTTATCTATACTTCTGGTGAGTTTCAACTGTACCTATTCAACGTATGAAACAAACTATAATATATAGAAAATAATTTTTTTCATTCTCTGAGGAAAGGGGAGTTATTAATAGTAAGTAAGCATATATAATCCAATTGCGTTACGTTTAATACTGAGGTGGAAGAGGTAGAAGCAAATACTCATATCATAAAAAACATTTATATACAGTTTCAAATTATTTTCAAGTCTAACTAATGTGACTTAGAAGTGAACAAATACTGCAACTACAGCTTTGCCTTTTGAATAAAACTGAAAACTTTACTAATGGAGTTCAGTGTCAACATAATTGATTATAAACAAGATACAATTTTGCCTATCAGAATCTTTTTCCTCTTTATAATTTATCTTCAATTAGCACATAAAGTAGCAAGGCAAAAAATATCAGACCTCATTCATGTCTGTTGCAACTCAATACAAAAACACAGGAGGAGCACCTCTGCCTGGAGGCCTGTGTGGTGCCCCAGTGTCAGTACCTGAAGGGCAGGAGTGTGAGTAGGCTGACAGAGAGTGTCCTGGGAGGTAAACCCCGAGTCCTGCGATGACACACTCACCAACCTCGTGCCCTAAAGACAGTGATACAAAGCTACTACCAACACAAGACACAAGCCACAGAAATAAAACTTATACTTTACAAAACAAAATACTGAAAAAAATTCAGTAAAATAAATGACTTTTTTTTTTATAATTGTGCAACACAAGAACATTCACAATCAAAAGCATAAACTGATTTGTTAAACATTAAAATATCTGAAAAGGAACTGAAATAAAAGTATCAAAAAATCATAAATACATCCTGTAACTGAGTTTCAAAGAAATAAATTAATGAAAATTAACTAATCATTAAATGAATAAACAAAAGCTGTCTATGTACATTAAGAGGATACTATTCCATATAAGAAAAACTACTAAAGTACAAAACTGTATTTAAATGGAAGAGTGCTGTATGTCTACCATTACACTGGTGACTTGAATACTATCATACAGTAAGGTGAACTATTCTGAAAAAAAAGCAGTACAATATATTATACTGTATTCTGAGAGAGAGAGAGAGAGAGAGAGAGAGAGAGAGAGAGAGAGAGAGAGAGAGAGAGAGAGAGAGAGAGAGAGAGAGAGAGAGAGAGAGAGAGAGAGAGCAGAACTACTAGCATTACGACTACTAAGGGATAAGTTTTTATATGTAAATGAAAAGCACTCAAGCTTCACTACAACAATACAGAATATGTATATTTATACAATCAACATCTATTTAGCATTTCAACTCACCTCCAACATTACAGGGACAGCACATTCTAATTCCTGAACTGCAGAGTTGTATTACTGTTAAAACCCTTACCTTTGAAAACCCACTGAATACTTAAGCCTCAAGGTATGTAAGCGACAGGAGGGTGGGCTAACCTGGCTGACCGAGCGTGGGCGTGTGTGGTGTGAGGGGGAGTGGGTGGACGATGAGGAGGAGGAGTTGAGGGAAGAGATGGAGCACATGGACGACTTGCGGGAACCCAGCGAGGACGGGGACGATGGTGGCGTCTGCCATGACCACTGAGCCTCGCCACCCTTGATGTCCAATAGCACCTGCACGGTTAATAGGCAACATGTAGACACTTCTAAAAACATTCTATTGTACATAAAAAAGGGAAAAAAGTAACTTACCAGGCTGGAAAGTTGCCTATGTTTTCGCGTTTGTATTCATTGTAAAGTATTCAAACATATACAGAAACCGTTTATAGATGTTAAACCCCCAAATCATCATTAAGCCTAGCACCAACATTAATTAATTGATAAATAAATTAACACTAGCAATGTATTACTCCACACTCATATGATTCTGTATCCATTCCTTTCAAATCTGATTTCCTCCATTAATAATAACTAAAATTATGGCTGGTTGACGTATCTAACAATTGCGCAATTCAGTGGCGCATGCGCATGGGGATCGGAGAAAGGTGTTGGTCTTTCATTTCACGTGAATTATTAATTATAACTGTCACACAACCCTGTTATCAGAGGATGGCTGTCCACCTTTGTGTTGAATGTCGGCAGCTTCACGTACATAAGTACAGTTGAATGTCGGCAGCTTCACGTACATAAGTACAGAGGTGTTCGTTGTGTGGTGACGCTGCAATCACAGGCTTGGACTAGTGATAATCTTTTACAAAGCTCGAATGGTATAACGTTCATGGTTTGTGTTATATGTATCAGAACACCAATCTTCACAATCTTTGTAAATGTCTGTGCATTTCTGACCTCTCGGTTGGCTCCAGACAATTTCTGACCTCTCGACGTTTTCCAGATCACTTTTCAGTGCTTAAAAAATCAGGTAATTATATGGAATGTGTCAAGACATCTGCCAAGTTTATCCTACAACATGAACTCCCATTATGTGTACTTCTAATGACTGTCACTAGAGCAATATACCGCTATTACAGCGAGGATGAGGTATTTCTACTTCATCCCACAATTGAAGTTAGTTGGTACAATTGTCTAATTACTTTCCTGTGGTCTGTACTTCCTTGTCATAAAGTAAGGCTATTAATTTACAGTTATGGTGGATAATGCACCAAAGTTTCCTTCTTACAAGGTAAAGTTATAACTAAACACACATACGAATCGTTTAATGTTTAATATGGACCTGCAGCTGAACTTATTTTTAGAGATAGGTAATGTAGAGAATAATGCTTGGCATAAAATGGAGAGATAGGAAGAGAGCATCATGGATTAGGTTAGGTTAGGTTTGGTCATCGAAGGAACCACTTCCGTACAAAATAATGTGTACACAAATATTAGACGGTCACCGACTCTCCTCCCTCCGTGTAATAACTAACTAATTAATTTCTCGGTGCGTGACTCACCTGTTCACTGGCAGGGGGGAGGGTGTAGGGATCGGCCGAGTACTTCTCCAGCTGGGTCATGACCTCTTGCAGGTGGCCCAGCTCGCTCACCAGCCCCACTTCCTCCACCTGCAAAAGATATGCATTTAAGCCTACCAAGGGATTGTGGTACTGGAGGAAAAGTTAAAAAAAAAAAACATGACTGCCGCTTTTAGGAAGCAGAATACAGTGTTCCGCCAGTGCTTGTTTCTTGCTTGTAGTGTTTCATTATGAAAAAAAAGACGATGTTTCAGAACATTTGTTGTGTTTATATGTAGATGGCTAACCTCGATATTGTCATCATTATTACTACTATTATTATTATTATCATTATTATTATTATGTTATTGTTATCATTAATTATTATGCTCTTCAACTTCTGCTGCTAAACAAATGCCGATCTTGTATTGCTGCCATGTGATCACAAATTTTTGCCGCGTTTTCCAGGACAAAGTCTCGGCTAAAGAGAAGCAGAAGAGTGCCTCACCAGGACGGGGGCGAGGGCGTGGGCGAAGGCACAGTAGCGGGCTCGCTCTTTCCGTCAAGGCGCTGCGCACCGCTGTTCTTTCGACTTCCTCAAGGGCCCCGAAACGA
>JAXIVD010002611.1:0-5000 GCA_036785275.1 Cancer borealis
ATTGTACATATTCTACTCACAAATTTTGACGGTATTGTAGTTAATTTTTTTTTTTTCATAAGGGGAGGTGGTTGGGGTGAGTGAGGGGGACTTCCTGGGAGCAAGGAAGGCGTGGCTAAGGTGAGCTAAGCGTTGAATGTGAGAAGCAACAAGCAAGGGTGTGTGTGTGAGGGGATAAGGACCTTTGTCTCACTCTCTCTCTCTCTTTTTTCTCTCTCTCTTTCTCTTTATCTATCTATCTGTATGTCTCTATAAAAGGTAATAACGGAAATATAATGTCATCGTATTACCTATGCGTCGAGAGTGTTGTGCGCATATTGAAAGTGATTTGGTGTCGCATGTAATAGTTAGAAATTCAGTATCATTGTCAAGCATTTCTTTTATTCAAATTTACATTACTCGCTTATGTATTTTTTTTTATAGCATTAAAGCGTATTTCTCTTTTTCTTCCTTTTTCCTTCAAATTATTTACATTTTGTCGATGTTAGTATTACGTTCTTTTTCTTTCATGCTCTCAAAAAATTATGCATGAAATTCAGTTAATGGGAAAGGATAAAGGATCTATAATTCCACATAGTAAGTAATTATAATTCCACTTACGGACAGTACATTAAACATTCACTACCGAGTTGCAACACCTAACGCGCTTATAAAGATCAGACTGAAGCCAAGATCGTGTTTCAGTCCAACTCACACATAATATCATGTGACCTGCCTCTCTATAAGTGATTTGTGTGGTGTTGTTCCTGGTAACTTGATCCTCCACCCGTGCTGCTCCACTGATGAAACGGAAACATTACAGAAAACTTTAACTGAATCTCTCGTGGTTTAATTGAAGAGCTACATGTGACTCTCTCCTCATGTGTATAATAAATGCAGATGTATGTTGTTTATAATGCGAGTGTTCGACTGTGATGCATTTTTTTTTATCTCCCTTTGACCAATATCGTATACAAGCGTGAAAACTATTACATCGTCTGATGAATTTACCGCCTAGTCACCTGTTCCCTCCTATCACCACCACAGAGACGCCAGCAAACCTCGCGGCAGGAGTGAACTGTTCTCTCCCGCCACACTAATGAAGTACTAAGTGGAGTCAGCTGACATTCCCCTTTGGGTATACTTCCTGCGTATGTATCCTGCATATGCTTGCTATTAATGATTGTAAGGCGTCACTGGGAGAGAGAGGGAACAAGTGTTGCCCAGTAAGCTGCGTTAAACACCAACACGATGGGGCGTATCACGTATACACGCGCCTTGGCCAACACCTTCTCAGGGGCAAGACCCGTGGAAACCTTTGGCACGAATTATTGACGAGGCCCTTGTTTTGTCGAAGGTCGCTCATAGGGTGGATTTGGTGAACCTTGTAGCCAGCGAGCGTGTGTATGACGATGATGAGGAGAGCAGAGAGATGCAGTACAGGAACCACATGTCCACCATCTTGACATAGGCGGTGATCGGGAGTGAGCTGGACATGTTGTTGAAGAGAGTGTACAGCACGAGGAGAGTGGTGAGGCCGAGGGTAAGGCGATCTGTGGAGGGGAATGGAGATGATAAAGTTACCTGCTGTCTATATAGTATACCTGTTTATGTATTCACCTGCTTGGCTTGACTCACGTGCATGTATTTTTTACGTCCTTATGGATTGGTATAAAATTTGAAGTGACCAAAACTATATATAAATATCAGTATTTAACACGTACACACAATGCCATCTTGCTGTGTGTGTGTGTGTGTGTGTGTGTGTGTGTGTGTGTGTGTGTGTGTGTGTGTGTGTGTGTGTGTGTGTGTGTGTGTGTGTGTGTGTGTGTGTGTGTGTGTGTGTGTGTGTGTGTGTGTGTGTGTGTGTGTGTGTGTGTGTGTGTGTGTGTGGTGTGTGTGTATAGGTGCGTGTGTGGTCAAAACATGATTGATTTCTGCATACATCACCAACGTCATGACAGGAGAGGAAAAATGACAAAGCAAATTGCCTTAGGAAGAAGATATTGTAATGCAATAACTAACCGACCAACAAAGGAATTATGTATGTATTAAAATAACCTTCCGTCCCCCCCCCCTTCCACTTGTCCATATCCTCCTTCCCTCCTCTTCTTCCTTCTTCTCTTCTACCCCATCATAATTTCCGTCCTTCTTCTTATCTATTTCCCTATGCTCCTCCATCCTCCATATACTCCTCCTCCTCCTCCTCCTCCTCCTTATCTATTTCCCTATGCTTCTCCATCCTCCATATACTCCTCCTCCTCCTCCTCCTCCTCCTCTTCCTCCTCCTCCTCCTCCTCCTCCTCCCTCCTCTTTCTTCTTCCTCCTCCTCCTGCTCTTTCCCTGCTCTTCCTTGCTTTCTCTCACTTTCTTTTTCCTCTTTTTTATTTTTTCTCTCCTTCTTTTCCTCGTTTTTTTTTCATACTTCCCCATCCTCCTCTTCTTCCCTCCTTCTCCTCCTCCTCCTGCTCCTCCTCCTCCTCCTGCCCCCTTCGAATGGCGTGGCGTGGCGAGACGTTACTCGCTAAAAATACTCAATTTGTAATGGCAAAAACAGGTTTATAAATACAAGAGTAAGTAAATGACATCGTAACTTTGATTATTGCGCAGCGCTTTATTATGAGACTGGCGTTAATCAATCTCCAAATGGCAATTATCAGGATATGTATTTTTTTTTTCCTTTTTATCTCAGTATTTCCTTTAAACTCGAGTTATATATACGATGTTCTGTTTATGAAAAGGGATGACATCATTTTCTTATTCTCTGTCTGTCTGTCTGTCTGTCTGTCTGTCTGTCTGTCTGTCTGTCTGTCTGTCTCTCTCTCTCTCTCTCTCTCTCTCTCTCTCTTCTCTCTCTCTCTCTCTCTCTCTCTCTCTCTCTCTCTCTCTCTCTCTCTCTCTCTCTCTCTCTCTCTCTCTCTCTCTCTCTCTCTCTCTCTCTCTCTCTCTCTCTCTCTCTCACCAGCTCATTTCCTCATCCTCTCTCATCCCTCATTTCCTCCCAAGAAGCCTTTGAGCCAATCACGGCTTCTCTCCCCTCACTCTCTCCCAGTGTACACACACACACACACACACACACACACACACACACACAACACACACACACACACACACACACACACACACACACACAACACAACTAAAAGTGTCTCTCAGCACTGCTCTTATTTTTCTCTCATTATTCCAGTTCTTAAAGGGGTTTTTACACCTTATTTTCCCCCATTTTTTTTTATATTTATCAACCTTATGGACTTTTCTTCCCATCTCTCCCGTGTTCTATTGACACTATGTGTTACGGAGAGATAATAACTTGTATGGGCACCGCTTGGGAGGGTTACACGTGCCCAGGCCGCAGAGAGGAGGGGTGAGTTGGTGCACGTGTATGTCTGTGGGGGGGAGGGAGCGTGCATGTGTGTGTGTGTGTGTGTGTGTGTGTGTGTGTGTGTGTGTGTGTGTGTGTGTGTGTGTGTGTGTGTGTGTGTGTGCGTGGGTGTATCGTGAGTGAGGGTCGTGTATAACGCTTGTGTGCGTGCTCATATCCGCTTCCTCCGACCCTGTGCCCTGCGGTGGGATATTTGCTTTTGAGGCGAGGATGTATGTGTGCTGAGGCGAAGGAGTAAATACTGATAAACTGATACATGATAGATGGATGGATAGATGGATGGATGGGTAGATAGTTAGATAATACATACATACATAGATAGATACAGATGATATGTATTATTTTGTTATCATTTTTTTTCTCTCTCTCTCTCTCTCTCTCTCTCTCTCTCTCTCTCTCTCTCTCTCTCTCTCTCTCTCTCTCTCTCTCTCTCTCTCTCTCTCTCTCTCTCTCTCTCTCTCTCTTTCCACGGGACATTTTATTTACCTATTTATTTATCAGCTCGCAAGCCTATATGTTGTTATTTTTTGGTTTCTGTCTAGCATAATCACCTTACAATTTCAGAACGAGAGTGCTTAATGCCACACATGAAAAGAGTGGCCGGCCATAACCCGCGCCGTATATATATATATATATATATATATATATATATATATATATATATATATATATATATATATATATATATATATATATATATATATATATATATAGACAGACACGCAGCATCTGATATTGTCGTTGGCGTTATAATGTTCCGGCAACACTCAGCACGGAAGCGAGGAATGGTCTACGTAGTACCTTCTGTTTGGTGTTTTAATTTATTTCCATCCCAACCCAACCCAACTCAACCACGCACGCTGAGAGAGAGAGAGAGAGAGAGAGAGAGAGAGAGAGAGAGAGAGAGAGAGAGAGAGAGAGAGAGAGAGAGAGAGAGAGAGAGAGAGAGAGAGAGAGAGAGAGAGAGAGAGAGAGAGAGAGAGAGAGAGAGAGAGAGAGAGAGAGAGAGAGAGAGAGAGAGAGAGAGAGAGAGAGAGAGAGAGAGAGAGAGAGAGAGAGAGAGAGAGAGAGAGAGAGAGAGAGAGAGAGAGAGAGAGAGAGAGAGAGAAAGAGAGAGAGAGAGGTGTGCAAAACAAAACAAAACCGTTAAATAAAACGATGGAAAGCCAGTAAAAATAATAATTACAACGATGATGATAACAATAATAATAACTAGTATCATTATTATTATTATTAATATTACTATCCTTATTATTATCATAATTATTGTTATTATTACTATTATTATTATAATTATTATTATTATCATTATTATTATTATTATTATTATTATTATTATCATTATCATTATTATTATCATTATTATTGTCATTATTACTTATATTACTATTATAACCATCATAATAATTATGATGATAATCATGATAATAATAATAATAATTAAGTAAATAAATAAGCTGGGTGACCATGATCCCCAAAACCACTCACCCAGCATACCCAAATTGCTCGCTTCAGTTTGGGTAGTTACTGCAAAACACATTGCCTTGTCGTCCGAAGACAATCTGAGCCATTGAGTGAAGGATACTGCCTGATGAGTCTTGTATCTCAGATTGAACAAACACACACACACACACACACA
>JAXIVD010002611.1:10000-25000 GCA_036785275.1 Cancer borealis
GATGTTCTTTAGTAGGTTGAATTAAAGGAGTCTAGGACCTAAGTACGTATGGAAATAGTTCGTACTCAATTGTTCGTAAGGGATAAAGTTCCTTTGTAAAAAGTACGTACGAAAAAATTTGTACGTTAAAGTTTATATGCAGATGGTCTTATGGTATGTATGTATGTATGTAAAATATTCATAACAACCTGACCTAACCTAACTTAACCTAATGTGTACGAACATATTTCTAACGAACATTCGCACGATGAACATTTAACCTTTAACTTTTGACATGATGAGCCTTATACCCTACCTACTTTATCCTGACGTACTTTAGGCAAACAAATTTTATCCTACGAATTATTGCCATACCAAGTTTTTCTATACGAACTTTTGTCGGGAATCCGAATTGAAGTGTATTTTGAGGTTACGATAGATTGAAGTAATTTGTTTTGTTAGACTGAATTATTATTGATGTGAGGTATATATTTGTAAGAGTGAATGATTGTGCTGTGATACGTACATCATCTGTATAAGTGTAGGTATTATGGTTTGCCTGAGTGGGTGTGGCGGGTTATTAGGTTAGGCTGAATGGATGTGATGCTTCTTTTGTTCTTAGGCTGAATCTTTTGATTCATTCCTTTTTTTGAGGTTAGGCTGAATAGATGTGATGTGTTTTAATGATAGGCTGAAAGAATGTGATGTTTTTGTTGTTAGGCTAAATGCTGTTTTTCTTTGGGTATTTATTAAGAAAGTTTTCCCTCTTACAGCTTGTTCTTTATTTCTATGGCTGATGTGATGTTCTTTTATGTTAGGTTAAATTGATGAGTTATGTTAAGCTGAATTAAATTGATTTTTTATTGTTAGGCTGAATCAATGTGAAATGTTTAAGTATTTGTGTTGTGGTGTGCCTGAATGTGAAAACCAGATACATAAGTACTAATGTAGTGTGGCTGAGTGGATGTAATATATTTGGTAGTTAAGTTGAATGAATGATATATATATATATATATATATATATATATATATATATATATATATATATATATATATATATATATATATATATATATATATATTACCCTTTAAATTTAGTAGTAGATATTAAAGCTTCTATTCAGATTTTTTTTTCCAATAGCATAAACTAATGTATTAACATACTTTCAGTTAGTGAGCCACATGAGTGAATCTAGGATTAGAATAAGTGTCAATACTGACACTGGACACTGTCATATTACTTCAAGTGACAAAAACGTTCCAGAAAGAGGTAAGTAAATACAAAAGTTATTATCATTAATGCATTTTGATCTTAAAATCAGTTAACTCCTTCCCCAAATGAGCATGAATATATAAATGCTGTCGGGTGATAAAGTCCCAACATAGTTTTTGCATCTCACTCCTTAATATTTATACCTATCAAAGATGGGGAAGAGGTCAAGATATATATTTCATATATACTCGTGTATAATCATTGACTTCTTAATTTGTTGTTATTTTTTGATGCTCAGGAAGCAAATGACCATTTGGTTTCATACTCTATCACTCAAATATTTCCTGTTGACTATCATTGAAGCAAAACACTTATCATTTTCAGATAATGGAGCCAAGAAGTGCCCCTCTGCAGGATTTCAGTCACAAGACTTGATAGACATAAAATCTCATGATATTGGAGAAGAAGAAGAAGAAAGATGCATCCTCTATCAACTTAGAAAAAGAAGAAATAGTAACTCAGAAGATGTAATAAGAAGAATGTGTCCCTATGAAATGTGTCAAAGATCTATAATTTTTTTGTAATGTGACTTTCCTTTATATTACTGTATTTCTTTTGTAACATGTTGTCAATGTATCAGATGAGCACTCGTGTAAATGTATATGTAAAACAATTTATGCTATGTTTGATGTTTAAGAAAGGAAAACTAGTCACAACTCAATATGCAAACATAAATTAACAACAGAAAAAGGAATGTTGTAAAATAAACTTCTGTTACATCAATTTATACTTAGAATATAATTATTATTAGATTATAGATAGATTATTCTGATATATTTTAGTTTAAGAAAGAGGAAAACTATTCAACATTTATTAAAAAGTGATTATTAATTTTTTTTTTTCCACTAATATTCTATATTTGACATGATGAACATTGGTGTGCATTTGAGCCGTGTGTGACACATTCCAATCAGCCATTCACATGTGGCACCAATTCACACATAGTATCTGTTCACACATTATAATCCATTCAGCCATTGTCATTGTCTCAGCAATGTCATTCATTCACTGGCATTATTCATTCACCCATTACCTCTGTCATCCATTCATCTGTTGACTCATGTCACCTAGTTACGTATATCATTCATTTACCTATGTCACCCATGAATAAATTAATAAATAAAAATTAAATAAATAAAAATGTAACTGCTTTTAACCTGTAGTGAGGTGAGCTGATGGCATAAGTGGAAAGTGAAGGAGTACAAAGGAAGAACAGACAGCAACAGTCCTACTGGACCTAACGAGGCTGTCTGTTTAGAGGAGGAGGAATGTTGATGTTACTGTTTAGAAGGGGAGTCACCTTCCATAACAACATGAGGAAGGTGAAGGAGGAGGAGGAGGAGGAATGTTATGTTACTGTTTAGAAAGGGAGTCACCTTCCATAACAACATCAGGTTACATGCCTTCTGGTGTTTCCTCTCATTCTGGTGTTCTTTCTTTTTTCTGTCTTTTTGCACTAGAAGAATCTTGGGATTCTTTCTTTAAAAACCTGTCCAATGTTGTCTGCCTTTAAGGATTATTCAGAATTTATCTAAAATGGTCAATAACATTGTCATTGAACAGGTTTTTGAACAGATTTTTAATAAAATTAACAAAAATTAACAATAAAATTGCACAATGTTTCAGTAAGTTTGTGTGAATGATGCTTAACGTATGGAAGCTGCCACCACAAAACATGGAACACTCATCTTTTCTATAAAATTTCGTTTCCAATGGACAAAAGACAAATTTTCTAGAGAGAATATTCGAAAAATATTGTAAGATGTAACTAGTTGTCCTTATGTGTATTTAGTTGTCCATCTTGTTTTAATGAATTTCAATCATGAATTTCGATTTGAAATAATTATATTCATTTTATTTGAAAGAAAATAAGAAAATGAATCAAATGATAGGCAGTCAGCAGTATTCTATGCAGCAACTGATGAATACTTTCTGTATTTCAGTGAGAAATGAAAATTATGAAGCTACTTAGAACAATAACGCCAGAAATCTCTAGAACTATATAAGATATCTTTAAAATATTGAAGGGAATTATATAAAATATGGTAGCTGTCATCATATCCAAAATTCAGGTCAATCCATTAAGAAACAAACTTTTAGCGACACTTTGAAAGATTTGAAGAATTTCTGACTTTAGCAGGTAAAGTCTAGTAAGTGTGTAACATGTACACTACATTTTTTTGCCCCAAAAGTAAGATTGATTCTAAGAATTAGGAATCTATAATAGATCCCAAATTATTTCAATATAACTCTGTTTTGGCTATGCACATAGCAAATTTCCCCTTTAGATTCCTACTAATAAAAATGATTACGAATAGAGTTCAATTGGAGTCAAAATATCACTATGAAAGAAGCTCCAAACTACAAATAGGTCATCAAAATTACCAACTAGATGATACTGGCTTCAAAAATATCTCTCTTGGGAGTCTGCACCCCAACCACGAAGCAAACTATGGAATAGAGTTCAAAATACCATCTAGTTACGCTTTCAGCGTGATTATAATAATAATAATAATGATAATAATAATAATAATAATAATAATAATAATAATAATAATAATGATAATAATAATAATAATAATAATAATAATAATAATAATAATAGCAGAAATAATAATACCAATAATCTCTGCTATGATTGCCACACAATCCTTTCTTCCCCAACCACCCCTACCAAAAAAAAATATATGAAAAAATATGGCATACACCTTTTTTTCACCCAGGTACACACGGTTGCTTAATTAATTTCAAGCTCACCTAATAAACATTGGACTCTTGTTATTTTCCTTCTTTTCTTCCTCATTGTTCACTTTTTTTTTCACCTTATTTGTTTATCCTGAGTACCAAATTTATATTAAAATGATTGATAGATAAATAGATAGATAGTTAGTTAGATAGATAATCAGATAAATACATAAATCTCTCCATAGAAAATCAAACCTTAAAATGTCTTCCTTCCCCTTACATTTCCCCTTATTGTTCTTTCTTTTTAATTTTCTTTTCTTTTTATTTGGTCATGAAGTTTAAAAAAAGAAAAGAAAATGAAAGAAAAAAATCTACAATACAACATCAGCGAATTTCAGTCAACAACTCCGACAAATGACCTAATTAAGATGTAATGGACTTGACGTGCATACTGTTTTTTACCATTATTACACACACACACACACACACACACACACACACACACACACACACACACACACACACACACACACACACACACACACCTTCCCACACCTTCCCACACACACACACACACACACACACACACACACACACACACACACACACACACACACACACCTTCCCACACCCACACACACACACACACAGACACACACACACACACACACACACACACACACACACACACACACACACACACACACACACCTACAGGCCATTCACCCCTCCCTTGCAAATCTTCAAAGGTGATCCACATCATAAATGAGTTCCTTCGCACTGAAAATAAGTTAAGTATTCTACAGTATACCCACGTTGCCGCAAGACTTTTACCTTAGTTCCTCGCAGTCTCTCGGGAGTTTGCAGAAGTTGTAGGGTCCGTCTGGTAATGGAGAAATAAACAGAGTTAGAGAGTACTTGGTACTTGGTACTTGGTTTTATTTAGAGGTCTATGCCTCACAGCCATGGTGGACCACCGCTGCACCACTGTGGTGCCCGACCACAGCAGTTCCTCCTAGTAAACAACTTAAGCATCACAAGCCCGGGCGGGAACTCGATCTGCCGACCAAGCGAATGCAAGGCCAGTGCGCTAAAACTGTACTAGCCAGGAGGCTAATGTCAGAAACGTCAGAATGAAAAGTGTTAGGGGAAGGGAAATAGGATAAAGGAGAGGTTGAATAAGAGGCAAGAGTTGTTAGAGATCGAGTATATAATTAAAGGGAATGGGTAGAATAGAAAAAAAAGTCAGGTGATTAGTAGGGGAAGAAAGAGAGAAAGGGATTGAAGACTTAAAATATTAATGTAATTGGAGACTGTACATAAAAAAAACGAATGAGAGTTATTTAAAGGGGAAAAAATTGAGAAAGAGAACAGATTGAATATTATCCTGAATGAAACCAAAGAGAAATACAGAAAGGTCACATTATCAGGTCATGTCACATAGGAAGTGATGCTAGATGGAGCAGAGTTAATCGGACAGAGTGACAGGACAGAGACGGAACACAAGTGGGAGACACAACAGACACGGACATGGGACGGAGGGACGAGATCAGAACATTACTTGACATAGACTCAAACTGACAATTGGGATACAGATAGGAGTGGAGAGAGTTGGGTGGAGTGTTGGTGTTGTAGTGGATTAGCGGTGAATGTCAGTTGTGTTAATGATAGTGATGATGATGAGGAGGAGGAGGACGAGGATGATAACATGATGGTAATGATAGACTAGTGTTACTTCTAATACGAAACTGTACAAAATGCAACAATACAACTCAAACATAAAAAATAAATCAGGAAAAGAAAAAGAAAATGCACTCACGGTCGTTCCAGAATAAGGGAAAGAACAGAACACGGACCAGCAACCTACCCGCAACTATTTTACAAACAAATCCAGGGAGACTATTCTAGAAACGAATACAAGGCTCTTCGATGCTAAGGCTCGCGAAACGTTTTTAAAATCTTCCAAGAAATACGTAAATGTGTCTGCTGGTGGGTTGAGTGTAAAGGGAAAAAGAGAGAGAGAGAGAGAGAGAGAGAGAGAGAGAGAGAGAGAGAGAGAGAGAGAGAGAGAGAGAGAGAGAGAGAGAGAGAGAGAGAGAGAGAGAGAGAGAGAGAGAGAGAGAGAGAGAGAGAGAGAGAGAGAGAGAGAGAGAGAGAGTGAGAGAGAGAGAGAGAGAGAGAGAGATTTTTTTGTTTTTGTTTTTATCAATTTATTACGCTCAAAGAGCGGCAGACCATTGTAATACAGACAATTTTTGTTTACACGTGACTTCCCATTAGGGAAGTGACGAGGTTGATTGCCACAAGGGTTATCTGTGTCTCGCAGGACACACACTCACAGAACAGAATAGTTGTCAGCACCCACCGAAGTGTGGGTGTCGCACCAGAATGACATCCAAATTATTGTCTTTTAGAAGATAGTCACAAACACTGAGCAAGGGCCGAGTCTGAGGCAGCATATCCCTGACCGAGGGGCACTCGAGGCAGTAGTGGTGCAGACTATTAGCATTGAGTGTGTCGCACAGCTTGCAGTTGGAGAAGTGAGAAATGTCCCCAACATTAGACACTTGCCACACTGGTCGGTAACCAAGCCGAAGCCGAGCAGACACAATGTTGTGTCTCCGAGCCATCAGACCGTGTCGGCGATACTTTGGTGGGGATAGACGGAAGTGGTCATAGTGCTGGATAGATACACTCTGAGGCCGTTCAGCTTCCGTGCGGTGGTGTGTGGAGAGATGAGCTGCTGCGTGTATCATCTTTTTGTAGCAACGGAGGGAGGGTGTGGCGCCGTCGGGCAGGCGTTTTTTGCGAGGAGATCCACTGTGTCGTTAGCTGTAATGCCAACATGGGACGGAATCCACATGAACTGTACGTTGAGAGAACTGTCCAGAGCTGAGACTAATTGATGCAAAATTTGATTAACTTGGCAGCGGTGTGTGGGTTGTGGAGACGAGATGGCTTGAAAGGCAGACTGAGAGTCACACAAGATCACGCCATGCAATTGTCGTTCGCAGAGGAATGCAACGGCCAGCAGGAGTCCCCGTAACTCGCAGTAGGTGGAGCTGGACGAGTTAGGCAGTCTGCTGCCAGCCCAGCCTCCCTCCGGCGGCTCTACGTCAGGCGAGTACATAGCGCACCCCGTACTGCCGTCTAGCTGCACGGAACCGTCCACGTAGAGATGGCGCGCGGCAGGTACGGAGGACACTGCACTGATGTGCTCCAGTGCTAGTTGTTTCTGCAGTAGTGGTGGGTCTGCCTTGGAGGTGGGAGTAAAGGTGACTTGTGGCTGAGGAATCCTCCATGGAGGTGGACCATGATCAACCTCAGCCACAGGAACACGAAGATCAAGGCGCTGCAAGGTGGAGCACACTGTGTTGACGAGGGTGCGGACACCGGGACGAAGTGGAGGGCGGGGTGCAGCGGGGTCAAGAGATGCTCTCAGGACGTGAGAATAGTGCGGAGCAAGATGGGGAGAGTTGAGGCACTTAACACTGAAGGAGGAGATATTGGCGTGTATTCTCTCTTTAACTAGAGGAAGATTAAGTTCGGTTAGCATATTTACTATCCTGGTGGAGGCGGGACACCCAAGAATGTACCGCATCACTTTGTTTTGGAATTTTTCTAAAGGTTCTAGGGTGGTCTTGGAGAGCTGGCTGAGGGTTGGGGAGAGATAGTCTATGACTGACCGTATAAAGGCAATGTAGATGTTTTTTTGCCAAGGGGATGGAGATTCCGGCAGCATTATTAGTCAGCCACTTGAAGGGGACAAAGCGCTGTTCTAATCGGTGCAGGAGGTCCTGTATAATGGGATGGATGCGCTGCCGAGCAGGTATGGCAGGAGTGACGCGCGCCGGCGCTCCCAGGTACAAGTACTGTGTGCAGGATGGGATGATACTGTGTCCTGCAGTGAACACAGGAAGTGCTCTGGGGCCCCGTGGAGAGAATACTCGACTCTTGTCAGGGGAGAGGATGAGGCCACAAGCAGAAGACGATTCATGGAAAGCCTGGAGGAAGCGCTGAAGGTCGGCAGCAGAGGTGGAATGCACACAGATGTCGTCAGCGTAACAGAGGACAGTTGTACCGGGAATATCAGGAAGAAGAGTCAGCAAGCGGTGCATCAGAATATTGAAAAGGAAGGGACTTAACACCCCGCCCTGTGGAGTACCAAGCTCAAGTTCCTTGTACGTACTACTTGCCCCTTTGAAAAGCACACGTGAGGTCCTTTTACGTAGATAACCACGTATCCATCGCAGGAGATTTCCTTGCGCACCAAACTCAACCAGCTGGTCAAGAATAACCTCCCCGTTAACAACGTCGAAAGCACTCTTGAGATCAAGAAATGCTACTACACTGGTGTGGGAGAGGCGGGCGTACAGTTCCATCAGGCAATGATGTGTGCTCCTCTGTGGTAGGAAGCCATACAGACAGGGAGATAACTTGTCTTGTAGACGGAACATGAGGCGGGTGAGGAGTACACGCTCTAGCACTTTGCAGAAACAGGAGGTGAGTGATATGGGCCTAAACTTGTCTGTGCCAGGTTTTGGGATGGGCACAATGGTACTGGAGGTCCAGGCACGGGGTACGTATCCCCTGCAGAAGCAAAGATTGTAAAGCTGTAGCAAGGGATTTCCACGGACTTTGAGGAGGAGGCGGAGGACTTGGTATGTAACGCCATCATCCCCAGGAGCTGTTGCCTTACACCTGATGAGAGCACGGCGCAGTTCTTCCTCTGTGATGAGCATGTCATCGTCTTCATCTGCTTGGAGTAACGCAGCCATTAGACGCAGAGTACGGACGTCCCTGTGGGTGGAGAGTGCATCTTGAATGTGGGCGGGAAGATTGCGTGACTGCGCCTGCTCAGACCAGGTATTTATTAAGTCCTGTGCATACTGGGCTGGGCTGTGGTGAAGAGCACTCTGTGGTTTCCTCTTGATGACTCTGTTTATCATGTGCCACATGGAGCCGACGCTTGTCTGATGGTTGATGCCGTCGGTGAATTTCCTCCAAGACTCCGTGTGGGCACACTGCTGAAGGGCAACAAGGTCATCTCTGGACGCCTGGTACTGTAGGAGACGAGCGAGTGTTGGTTGCCCCTGAAATGCAAGGCCGTCATCCACAGTCTTCCTTTCTGCCTGGAGAATACGTTGGTCCAGCGTCCAGGCGTAAGCCTCACGATTTCTTTTAACGTGTGGTCGCGTCACGTACCGGGTGTAGAAGTCATGTGTTGAGTCAACCAGGGAGGAGTACAGATTTTCAGGTGACTGGAAATCAAATGTTGGTAGAAGACTGGAAATGTAGGAGATGTAGTTGGGGCAGTACTTCGGAGGAATGGTGATGCGGAGGCGAGTATGAGGAAGAGAAGGTCCTCCTGGCAGGGAATAATGGAGCCCAAGAGCGATGTGGTCTGAGAAGAGAGTGCGGATTGAAAAACACTTGACTTGCGATGTTACCAGGCCGGAGGTGATGATGTGGTCGAGCGTGCCACCTCGGGTGTGTGTGGCGCCTCCAGTGGGCCAATGAGTGAGACGGTGGCAGCGGATATACTCAAGCAGGGGCAGTCTACTACGATTTGGGGTGGGGGAGACATCACCTAAGGCGGGGTGCCGGGCATTGAAGTCACCCATGTAAATCATGCCATGAGGCGCAGCTGCAGGGAGAGCGGGGAGATTGATTCTTCCTGGAGCAGAGTAGACATTGCAGAGTCGCAGCTTCCCATCACCCACAGTGATCTCAAAAAGCTGGAACGTCATAACATCATTGGTAGAGCAGCGCAGGAGCCGGTGGGGGATGGAGGAGTGAACGTAGCTCACAAGACCATTCCTGACGTGATGAACATATGAGACGAAGCCTGGAAGAAGAGGAGCATCTTCAGGAACATGACAGCCTACAAAAGCTTCTTGAATGAATATGATGTGTGGGTGGTGGCGACCTATGTATGTTTTGAGAGAAGTGAGCTTTGGGTAAGTCTTGATTCCACAGGCATTCCAAGAGATGATGTGAAGCTGCATTCTGTTATCGAAGTCTGGCTTTGGGTGGATGGGAGGCCGGTGGGGACGATGGTTTCAAGGCAGCGCTGCTGTGAGGCGTGCGTCGTGATGGCTCCTTAGGGAGCTGTGCACTGAGCATTTCAAAGTTGACGGCGATGTTGTCCAGCCTCTCGGAGAAAGTGGTGACGGTCGTGACGAGAGTGTGGTGGGATTCGACGAGTGTGGCGAGTGTGCGGCCAGCGGCGACCTGCTCAGCTTGGACAATAGCCATACCCGCTTCAATGGCTGCAAAACGAGCATCAATCGCTTCAAAACGAGCTTCAATGGCCGTGCATCATGCCGTCAGCTTGGCGACAGCCTCACGAAGGGCAGTAACTTGTGGCGAGTCGGAGTCAATCATGGTAATGACTGAAGGCTGTGAGGTGGTGCCATGGCGCGGTCGTGGTGGCGGTGGTGGTGCTTGACTGGCGAGATAAGGGGCGTGAGACAGCGCGTCGTCAGTTGAGGCGGCAGCGGGGGAGCGTCTCGTACAGCCATGCCACACGTTAGCTCCTGGTTCGTGACAGCGGGGGCATTTCCACATCGATGTGTCTGCATTGGATGGTGAAGGCTGCTCTGATGTAGAAGCATCGTCAGCGGTAGTGGGCTGGGAGGGGGTGCGGTGTGGGCAGGTGCGGGAGGCGTGAGTACCTGCACACCAGCCACACTTGTCAGATGGGGCAGAACAATACCGGGATATGTGACCGATTCCCCAGCATTTGTAGCACCAAGGTTGCTCATCCTTCATCCTTCTAAGCTCGCAGGGTGGAAGGCAAGGAAGGAAGCTGAAGGTGAATTCTGATGGTGGTGGGTGGGGAAGGCTCCAGGTGATAACAAGCCGATTAATGGGCGTGCCGTATTGGTGAAAGCGACGCGCCGTATATACGCCTGGCAGCTCCTTAGTCAGAGACGGATCCACACTGACAGGGAAGCGGGTGACAAGGTAAGTCGGGAATTTACGTGGCCTCTCGATTGAGTCTTGCAAATCAAGCTTCAAGGATGAAAAATCTCCTATCGTGACACTTTTGATGATGTCGTCACGTCTCCGTGAAATATAAACAAAGCGTGAGGTAACAGCTGACATTTTTACCTCTGCCAATTCTCTGTCAAGGCGGAACGCCTTGGTGACTTCAGAGAGACAGCGAAGTTTCGAATCCACAGCCGGGTTGTAACGGAAGATGAGCTTCACATAGTCCGTCCTTGGAGCAAATGCAGGGGGGACAAACGCAGCATGGGATGAATTGTGAGGATCATGGTTGGGAGGGGAAGAGGCAGGAGCCGTGGGATGAGGAGTCTCGGTGCGCTTAGATGTCTTGGGAGCGGGAGATGACGGTTCGCTCGTGTCCGAAATCTGGTCCATGGTCCGCTTGGTGGAGGTGGAGGGCTGGGTGGGAGGGAGGGGAACTTCAACTTGGGGCTGCCAGGGGGTGGGGCCAGAGCGCTGCGTTTGGAGTGCCATTGGAGGCCAGTGTTTATTTGTGATGTCTTCATCGTCACCGAGAGCGAGATCGGCTTCAATGTTGCCGATAGAGTCAGGGCCAGAGTATTCCATATTGCTTGAGCAATATGGTACAGGTCAGAATGTCAGTGATGAGCACCAGTGGGGGTAGAGTGACGTGGGCATGACGTCACATTTCTCGAACTGCGCATGCGCAGCCGGGAAAAACTCTGACAGGAGGGGTTTAGCCAGGGATATAAATTTTTTATGACTAAATATAGGCTAAGTCCCAAAGCTCTCAAAACCCTTTGTGCCACAAACTGACGACTGGTGCTTACTACCGTTTTACGCCAAGGCTGGAACACGGCAGCTCGCTGAAACCCCCAAACTTCCTCAAATACTGAAGAGCTCTCAGAAAGGCTTGTTTACGTCCAGAGGCAGCAATGGCGGGCCCGAGAGAGAGAGAGAGAGAGAGAGAGAGAGAGAGAGAGAGAGAGAGAGAGAGAGAGAGAGAGAGAGAGAGAGAGAGAGAGAGAGAACCATTCAAGATAAACAAAAATATATCAACACAAAGCAAGGTTATGATGTGACCTGAAAGTAAAACCAACTTGTAATGGCTTCGTGTGTTCTTTACTTCAAGTTCAGAGGACAGGAGAGTCTTGGATGTGTGGGGAAGGGAGGGAGAGGGACATTGAGAGAGAGGGAGGGAGGGAGGGAGGGAGGGAGGGAGGGAGGGAGGAAGGGAGGGAAGGAGGGAGGGAGGGGGGGAGGGAGGAAAGAAAGGAGAGACAGGGAAGGAGGAGGAGGGAGTAGAGGAGCAAGAGGAAAGATAGAGAAGACTTGGAGTGCTGGAGAGAGAAGGAAGAGCTGAAAAACAAAATGCAACGAGTTATGTATTTAATAGTTTAATATTGCTTTAAATGTAGCAAATAAACTCCCAGAGGAGGATAATTTTTCAAGAAGCAGCTCGTGGTGATGTGTAGTTGGAGGGGCGTGAGGTGAAGGCAGAAGGCACTGAGCTGAGGTGAGGGAGGTGATGAGTCAAGAGAAGCAGAATGAAGGAATAATAGAGAAGGCAATGAGAAACTATCAGGGAACTGGTGCACGAAGCCTCAGTACACTCGATAGGACTAGACTAGACTACTGTGCTGCCGTGGTGGTGGTGGTGGTGGTGGTTGTGGGTGGTATTGGTGACGTGATGGCTTATTGGATAATGCCGCGGTCAGGGCTTGGGATCAGCCAATGGCGTGCCTCGTTACGTTTCGGCGGGTAATAAACATAAAATAGACTCCGGCTGGACATCAGACTGCAGCAAATGGCATTCAGGTAAATCTCTCTCCTTTTCAACAACCTTTAACTCGTCTGCTAAGCCCCGCATCTCCACCCCTTCAAAGCACCGAGAGGATGGCGAGGGGGTGACGAAGGGGAGCGAGGGGGCTTACGAAGAGGTGTCCGGCGCTACACAATGAGCAGTGTCAGGAAGAGGAAGAAGGTAATTAGTTTTCAGTGGAGATTTTCCTCGTAAATGACGCAAGGAAAGGATGCATTTCTCACCAAGCACACAGAAAACAAACTCGCAGGACCTAAGGACGCCAGGGAGATTCAGACAACACACAAGTTCAGTTTCTTAGCAGCATGAAGGCGTGTTATGTACAAGCGCATCCAGAACTCCCTGCACATTTTTTGGCATGCTGTGTACACCTCAGGAACACATTCTACACCTTTGGAACACTTAACACACCTCTGGAACGCTTCACACTCCTCTGAAACTCCTCTTGCACATATTTGTAACACTCTTTACATACATTTGAAACCTGTAAACAAATCTGTAACGCTAAATACATCACTGGAAATCCATGGATGCGTTGCTGTTGCCTTTGTCTTATCGCATAACGAGTAAGAAAAACACAGTGATTGAAGAGCAGCGTTTGTATCACGGTAAAGGAAAGTGTCTTGATTCCAGAAATGTAATTACCAGCAATCATACTCGTGCCATTAATATACACCACGCATGACAAGAGCAGAATTCCCAGTTAGACGTGCTTGGGTTACGCTGAAGGTGGGTGTAAATTTATGTCTAATTATGAACATTAGTCGACCCTTTCTGCTGCAAGAACTACGTGGAGGATAGGGAGAGGAAAGTCATCAGGTAACATTTCATTTACGCTTGGGGAGGATTAGGAAGCATTGCAGTGATGTGAAGAGAGACACACATCACCCGCACACCCTCCCATGAACGTCAGGTAGCGAGTATTTGATAACATTTACGTGGTAATTATTGACTGTGTAGCCTAGTGAACGTCTGCATTGCGTGTGTGTGTGTGTGTGTGTGTGTGTGTGTGTGTGTGTGTGTGTGTGTGTGTGTGTGTGTGTGTGTGTGTCATGGGCATGTAAGGGTGTACAGGTGCAAATGGTGATGTTAATGGTTAATAAGGAAAGAAAGAGAGAGAGAGAGAGAGAGAGAGAGAGAGAGAGAGAGAGAGAGAGAGAGAGAGAGAGAGAGAGAGAGAGAGAGAGAGAGAGAGAGAGAGAGAGAGAGAGAGAGAGAGAGAGCAATACAGACAGATTAACAGATAGATAAAGTACTTTTTGGTGTCACTATTACTCTCACCATTTGATGCACCGAAGAGGGGGATAAAGAAGAGGACAAGACAGAGGGGAGAAGGAAGGAAGGAGGGAAAGAGGAGGAGGAGGAGGAAGAAGAGGAGGCGCTTCAACAGTTAATTGAAACCCTTATCAAGAGAACCAAGAGCCCCCCTCCCCCCCTCCCCCTACCAAACCTGGCCTCGTGAATGCAGTAATAAACATCTGCCGCGGGGTGATGACTTCCTGCCAGATGGGGTGATGGAGGGGTGATGGAGAGGTGATGGAGAGGTGAAGGGTTGGGTGAGGTGAGGGGTGGAAAGAGAGGTGATGGGAGGGTTAAAGGGAGAAGTGATGGAGGAGTGAGGTGAGGGGTGAAGGGAGGGGTGAAGGGAGGGGAGAGGGGAGGGGTGAGGTGAGGGATGAGGGAGGGGTGAGGGGAGGGGTAAAGGGAGGGGTGATGGGAGGGGTGAGGTGAGGGGTGAAGGGAGGGGTGAAGGGAGGGGTGAAGGGAGGGATGAGGGAGGGGTGAGGGGAGGGGTGAAGGGAGGGGTGAGGGAGGGGTGAAGCAGGAGGGTGAAGGTAAGGAGATGAGCCTCTAAGTTTTGTGTTGTTAATCATCTTTCCTTAAGCTTCTTATCTGTGTTTTTTGCTTTATTTTTCATGTTAGTGGTATTTCGTTTATTTTTTATTTTATTTTTTTCTTCATTTCTCGTTTTGTTTCAACTTTATATTATACTTCTTTTCTACTTATTTATTTTTTCATATTGTTCCGCAGACTATTAATCTTTTTTTTTTCATTCCTTACATCTGATTGCTCCTCTATTTCTTTCCATCATTGTTTTTATTTATTTTTATTTTTCATCAATCTATTTTTCCATTTCCTACTTTGTCAATTATTTTCAATATCTTAAACTTTCCAATTATTTCTTTATTTATTGTTTATCCTTTTAACATTTCTAAGTATTTATCTAGTTACTGTTCATCCCTCTATTTTCTTCTTCCTCAGTCCTATT
>JAXIVD010002611.1:27500-56838 GCA_036785275.1 Cancer borealis
CTCGCCACGGACAACTGGAAGCAGCTTTGAGCTCGTTTTCAGTGTGTTTTTTTCAACTTCATACGCTCAGCATCGCAGTACTTGAAGGTGTAAATAATGTTACTGGAAGTCGGAAACAAAAACTAAGAGGCTGGGTGGAAGGACCCGTTGTACTGAGGCACGCCTCACCACGGACAACTGGAAGCAGCTTTGAGCTCGTTTTCAGTGTGGTTTTTTCTACTTCAATACGCTCAGCATCGCGGTATTTGAAGGGGTAAATAATGTTACTGGAAGTCGGAAACAAAAATTAAGAAGCTAGGTGGAAGGTGCCCTGAAGCACGCCTCGCCACGAACAACTGGAAGCAGCTTTGAGCTCGTTTTCAGCATGGTTTTTTCTACTTCAATATGCTCAGCATCGCAGTATTTGAAGGTGTAAATAATGTTACTGGAAATCGGAAACAAAAACTAAGAGGCTGGGTGGAAGGACCCGTTGTACTGAGACACGCCTCGCCACGGAGAACTGGAAGCAGCTTTGAGCTCGTTTTCAGTGTGGTTTTTTCTACTTCAATACGCTCAGCATCGCAGTATTTGAAGGTGTAAATAATGTTACTGGAAGTCGGAAACAAAAACTAAGAGGCTGGGTGGAAGGACCCGTTGTCCTGAGGCACGCCTCGCCACGGACAACTGGAAGCAGCTTTGAGCTTGTTTTCAGTGTGGTTTTTTCTACTTCAATACGCTCAGCATCGCAGTATTTGAAGGTGTAAATAATGAAAGTAATATTATACTGCCGCGGCCCAAGGGTAGCCACCCACTTGGGCAAGAGACTGTGTAACCTTGACGAGGTGCGGCAGCTTGTTCTTACTGGTGCTTTTACTTGGGATTGGTGGCTACAATCCTGTTACCTTAGGGGAGTGAGCGCCAGTGGTACTTATTAGCAGTCTCGCGGAAGCCAGTTGGCCTAGCAAGCCGCTGGTGGATTAATTATCGCTACGAACACCATAGCCAAGCCTCGGATTCGGACGGATAATTTGATGACGACTGGACACTCTTGGACTGATAACTTGATGACGACCCGGCATTCACGGACTGATAACTTGGTGACGACCCGGCATTCCCATGAATATGTTACACGGACAAGCCAAAAAATTAATATCATTAAAAAGAAACACCTGAAGAGGGGGAAGGCCCTGGGTGAAGGGTACTTCGGCGTAGTTTACAGGGGGCGGCTGGCTCTCTCCCGGGACAACATTGTGAAAGTGGCAATTAAGGAGCCTGTGGACGATCCTGAGCTCATAGTGCAAACCTCTGAGGAGGCGGAGCTACTGCAGGAGCTGGATGGCGAGGCTGGCGTACCCCGGTTTTACGGAGTGACGACTGACTCTCCTCCCTCCTTGGTGATGGAGTTGTGCCCGGGAGAGCGGCTGGAAGACTGTCTAAAGCACGGAGGGGTGCGCACCTGTCTGCTGGCTCTCGTGCAGGTGTGCGGCATAGTGCGGCGCCTGCATGCCAGGGGCGTCACCCACGGAGACATCCACAGCAAGAACGTGCTGGTGGACGTGTCCGACGAGGGCGACGTGCGTGCCTTCTTGCTGGACTTCGGTCTGGCTAATAGGGACACTGACCGTAACCAGCAGGAGTCCGATGTCATTGACATTGTGGCTACTGCGCTGGAGATCATCCCCGACTCGGAGCATCTCTCTCGCTTCAGGTGGAGGCTCAATAAGAGCTCTAAATTAAACAAGGTCACCAACCTGCTGCACCAGGCCTTGGAAGATGGTGACCTAAATAGTTGTTGAAATCAAACAAAGGACCTGTGCAGAAAGCCCGAACTCAATAAAATTGGTAGGTAGGTAGATAGATAGGTAGGTAGGTAGATATATAGATAGGTAGGTAGGTAGGTAGGTAGATATATAGATAGGTAGATAGGTAGCTGGTAGATATACAGATAGGTAGCTAGGTAGGTAGGTAAGTAGGTAGGTAGATAGGTCAGTAGATAGGTAGATACGTACGTAGGTAAGTAGGTAGATAAGTAGATAGATAGATAGGAATCTCCTCACTACCTCTTTTCCCTCCTCCCCACACTTTCTCCCTTCCCTAATTTTTCCTCCTTCCTCTCCCTCACACCATTCCTACCCCTTCCCCTTCCCTTTTACCCTTCCATTCCTCCTCCTTACTATTCCTTTCATCTGTATCCCTTCCCCCATTCCTTAATACCCTTCGATCCAAAACACTTTCCTCTCCCCCCCTCTTCTCCTTTTCCATTCATGCCCTTAACCACCCCACTCTCCCTTCCATTCCTACCCTTTCCTCCCTCAACATCCCATCTTAAATCCTTAATCCTACTCCCCTCCTCCATCCAGCCCGTTCCCCTTTTCTCTCCCTCACCTCACTCTCCTATCCACCCTGCCCTGCCTCCTCCTCTCTCCCTCACCCCACTCCTCCATCCAGCCAGCCCTACCCACTCCTCTCTCCCTCATCCCACTCCCCCATCCATCCAGCCCTGCCCCCTCCTCTCTCCCTCACCCCACTCCCCCATCCATCCAACCCTGCCCCTTCTTTTCACCCTAACCCAACACCCCCATCCATCCAGAACTGCCCCCACCTCTCTCCCTCACCCCACTCGCCCATCAATTAATACCTGCCCCCTCCTCTTTCCCTCACTCCACTCCCCCATCCACCCTGCCCTGTGTCCTCATCTCTGCCTCACCCCACTCACCTATCCACCCTACCCTGTCCCCTCCTCTTCTTCCTCACCCCACTCCCCAATCCATCCAGCCCTGCCCCCTCCTCTCTCCCTCACCCCACTCACCCATCCATCCAACTCTGCCCCTTCTTTTCACCCTAACCCCACACCTCCATCCATCCAGAACTGCCCCCACCTCTCTCCCTCACCCAACTCTCCAATCAATTAATCCCTGCCCCCTCCTCTCTCCCTCACTCCACTATCCCATCCACCCTGCCCTGTGTCCTCATCTCTCCCTAACCCCACTCACCTATCCACCCTACCCTGTCCCCTCCTCTTATTCCTCACCCCACTCCCCCATCCATCCAGCCCTGCTTCCTCCTCGCTCCCTCATCCCACTCCCCCATCCATCCAGCCCTGCCCTCTCTTCTTTCCCTCTTTTCTCCCTCAACTCACTCCCGCATCCATCCAGCCATGTCCCTTCCTTTCACCCTCATCCCGCTCCCCTATCCATTCAGCCCTGCCCCCTCCTCTCTCCCTCAACCCACTCCCCCATCCACCCTGCCCTGCCCCCTCCTCTCTCCTTCACCTCACTCCATCATCCATCCAGCCCTGCCCCCTCTTTTTTCCCTCACCTTACTCTCCCATCAATCCAGTCCTGCCCATTGCTCTCTCCCTCACCCCACTCCCCCATCCATCCAGCCAAGACCCCTCCCCTCTCCCTCAACCCACTCCCCTATCCATCCAGCTCTGCTCTCTCCTTTATCCCTCACGCCACTCCCCCATCCATCAAGCCTTGCCTCCTCCTCTCTCCCTCACCCCACTCATCGATCCACCCTGCCCTTCCCCCTCCTCTCTCCCTCACCCCACTCCCCCATCCACCCTGCCCTGCCCCCTCCTCTCTCCCTCAACCCACTCCCCCATCCATCCAGCCCTACCTCCTCCTCTCTCCCTCACCCGACTCCCCCATCCATCCAGCCCTGCCTCCTCCTCTCTCCCCCATCCATTCAGCCCTGCCCCTCCTCTCTCCCTCACCCCCTTCCCCCATCCACTCTGCCCTACCCCCTCTTCTCTTCCTTGTCCGACTCTCCCATCCATCCAGCCCTGCCCCCTCCTCTCTCCCTTACCCCCTTACCCCATCCACTCTGCCCTGCCCTCTTCTCTCTTCCTCACCCAACTCCCCCCTCCATCCAGCCCTGCCCCCTCCTCTCTCCCTCACCCCACTTCCTCATAAATCCAGCCCTGCCCTCTCCTCGCTCCCTTACCCGACTCCCCCATCCATCTAGCCCTGCCCCCTCCTCTCTCCCTCACTCCGGTCCCCCAACCATTCAGCCTTGCCCCATTCCTTTCACCCTCATCCCACTCCCCCATCCATCCAGCCCTGCCCCCACCTCTCTCCCTCACTCCACTCCCCCATCCATCCAGCCCTGTCCCCTCCTCTCTCCCTCACCCCAATCCCCTATCCATCCAGCCCTGCCCCCTCCTCTCTCCCTCACCCCACTCCCCCATCCATCAAGCCCTGCCTCCTCCTCTCTCCCTCACCACACTCCCCCATCCATCCAGACCTACCTCCACCTCTCTCCCTCATCCCACACCGCCATCCATCCAGCCCTGTCCCCTCCTCTCTCCCTCACCCCACTCCCCTATCCATCCAGTCCTGCCCACTCCTCTCTCCCTCACCCCACTCCCCCATCCATCCAGCCCTACCTCCTCCTCTCCCTCACCCCACTCCCCAATCTACCCAGGCCTGCCCCCACCTCTCTCCCTCGCCCCACTCCCCCATCCATCCAGCCCTGCCCCCTTACCTATCTCCCTCACCCCACTCCCCTATCCATCCAGCCCTGTCCCCTCCTCTCTCCCTCACCCCACTCCCCTATCCATCCAGCCCTGCCCCCTCCTCTCTCCCTCACCCCACTCCCCCATCCGACCAGCCCAGTCCCCTCCTCTCTCCCTCACCCCACTCCCCCTTCCATCCAGCCCTGCCCCCTCCTTTCTCCCTCAGCCCACTCCCTCATCCATCGAGCGCTGCCTCCTCCTCTCTCCCTCACCCCACTCCCCTATCCATCCAGCCCCGCCCCCTCCTCTCACCCTCACCCCACTCCCCAATCCAACCTGCCCTTCCCCCTCCCTTCTCCCTCACCCCACTCCCATATCAATCCAGCCTCCTCCTCTCTCCCTCACCCCACTCCCCCATTTATCCGGCCCTGCCCCTTCCTCTCAACCTCACACTACTCCCCCATCCATCCTGGCCTCACCCACCTCCCCCATCAATCCAGCCCTGACACTTCCTCTCTCCCTCACCCGACTCCACCATCCTTCCAGCCATGCCCCCTTCTCTCTCCCTCACCCCACTCCTCCATCAATCCAGCCCTGACCCCTCCCCTCTCCCTCAACCTCCTCCCCTATCAATCCAGCCCAGCCCTCTCCTTTATCCCTCACCCCACACCCCCATCCATCTAGCCCTGACACTTCCTCTCTCCCTCACCCCACTCCACCCTCCATCCAGCCCTGCCCCCTCCTCTCTCCCTCACCCCACTCCCCCATACATCAAACCCTGCCCCCTCATTTCTCCCTTACCCCACTCCCCTATCCATCTAGCCCTACCCCTTCCTCTCTCTCCCACCCCACTCCCCCATCAATCCTCCCATGCACCCTCCTCTTTCCCTCACCCCACTCTCCTATCCATCCAGCCCTGACCCCTCCCCTCTCCTCAACCCACTCTCCTATCCATCCAGCCCTGACCCCTCCCCTCTCCCTCAACCCACTCCCCTATCCATCCAGCCCCACCTCCTCCTTTATCCCTCAACTCACACCCCCATACATCCAGCCCTCACCCCTCCTCTCTCCCTAATCCCACTCCTCAATCCATCCAGCCCTGCCACCCCCTCTCTCCCTCATACCCACTCCCCCATCCATCCAGCCCTATCCCCTCCTCTCTCCCTCACCCCACTTCCCCATCCATCCAGCGCTGCCCCCTCCTCTCTCCATCACCCTACTCCCCAATGAATCCACCACTGCCCTCTCCTCTCTTCCTCACCCAACTCCCCCAACCATCCAGCTCTGTCCCCTCTTCTCTCTCTCTACCCTTTCCCCATCCACCCTGCCCTGACCCTCCTCTCTTCTTCACGCCACTCCCCCATCTATCCAGCCCTGCCTCCTCCTCGCTCCCTCACCCCACTCCCCCATCCATCCAGCCCTGACCTCTCGTCTTTCCGCCATTCATGTACCCCATCCATTCAGTCTTGCCCCCTCTTTTCTCCCTCAACCCCCTACCGCATCCATCCAGCCTGACCTCTCCTCTCTCCCTAATCCAACTCCTCAATCCATCCAGCCCTGCCCCCCCTATGTCCCTCATACCCACTCCCCCATCCATCCAGCCCTAACCCCTCCTCTCTCCCTCACCCCACTTCCCCATCCATCCAGCCCTACCCCCTCCTCTCTCTCTCTCACCCTACTCCCCAATCCATCCAGCCCTTCCCTCTCCTCTCTTCCTCACCCAACTCCCCCAACCATCCAGCTCTGTCCCCTCTTCTCTCTTTCTACCCCCTTTCCCCATCCACCCTGCCTTGACCCTCCTCTCTTCCTCACGCCACTCCCCCATCTATCCAGCCCTGCCTCCTCCTCGCTCTCTCACCCCACTCCCCCATCCATCCAGCCCTGACCCCTCGTCTTTCCCTCACTCATGTCCCCCATCCATTCAGTCATGCGCCCTTTTTTCTCCCTCAACCCCCTACTGCATCCATCCAGCCATGTCCCTCCATCTCACCCTCATCCCACTCCCCTATCCATTCAGCCCTGCCCCCTTCTCTCTCCCTCAACCCATTCCCCCATACACCCTGCCCTGCCCCCTCCTCTCTCCTTCACCTCATTCCACCATCCATCCAGCCCTGACCCCTCTTTTCTCCCTCACCTTACTCCCCCATCAATCCAGCCCTGCCCATTCCTCTCTTCCTCACCCCACTCCCCCATCCATCCAGTCCTGACACCTCCCCTCTCCCTGAACCCACTCCCCTATCCATCCAGCTCTGCTCCCTCCTTTATCCCTCACGCCACTCCCCCATCCATCAAGCCCTGCCCCCTCCTCTCTCCCTCACCCCATTCCCCCATCCACCCTGCCATGCCCCCACCTATCTCCCTCAACACACTCCCTATCCATCCAGCCTTGCCTCCTCCTCTCTCCCTCACCCGACTCCCCCATCCATCCAGCCCTGCCTCCTCCTCTCTCCCTCATCCCACTCCCCCATCCATTCAGCCCTGCCCCCTTCTCTCTCCCTCACCCCCTTCCCCCATCCACTCTGCCCTGCCCCCTCCTCTCATCCTTGTCCCACTCTCCCATCCATCCAGCCCTGCCCCCTCCTCTCTCCCTTACTCCCTTCCCCCATCCACTCTGCCCTGCCCCCTCCTCTCTTCCTCACCCCACTCCCCCATCCATCCAGCCCTGCCCCATCCTCTCTCCCTCACCCCACTTCCACATAAATCCAGCCCTGCCCCCTCCTCGCTCCCTTACCCCACTTTCCCATTCATACAGCCCTGCCCCCTCCTCTCTCCCTCACTCCAGTCCCCCGACCACTCAGCCTTGCCCCCTCTTTTCTCCCTCAACCCATTCCCGCATCCATCCAGCCATGTCCCTTCCTTTCACCCTCATCCCACTCCCCCATCCATCCAGCCCTGCCCCTCCCTCTCTCCCTCAACCCACCCCCCAATCCATCCAGCCCTGTCCCCTCCTCTCTCCCTCACCCCAATCCCCTATCCATCCAGCCCTGCCCCCTCCTCTCTCCCTCACCCCACTCCCCCATCCATCGAGCCCTGCCTCCTCCTTTCACCCTCACCCCACTCCCCCATCTATCCAACTCTGCCCCCACCTCTCTCTCTCATTCCACTCCCCCATCCATCCAGCCCTGTCCTCTCTTCTCTCCCTCACCAAACTCCCCTATCCATCTAGCCCTGCCCCCTTCTCTCTCCCTTACCCCACTCCCCCATCAAATCCTGCCCTGCCTCCTCCTCTCTCCCTCAACACACTCTCCCATCCATCCAGCGTTGCCCCAACCTCTCTCACTCTCCCCACTCCCCCATCCATCCAGCCCTGCCCCCACCTCTTACCCTCACCCCACTCCCCTATCCATCCAGCCCTGTCCCCTCCCCTCTCCCTCACCCCACTCCCCTATCCTTCCAGCACCGTCCCCTCCTCTCTCCCTCACCCCACTCCCCCATCCATCCAGCCCTGTCCCCTCCACTCTCTCTCACCCCAGTCCCCCTTCCATCAGGCCCTGCCCCCTCCTTTCTCCCTCAGCCCACTCCCTCATCCATCCAGCGCTGCCCCCTCCTCTCTCCCTCATCCCACTCCCCTATCCATCCAGCCCCGCCCCCTCCTCTCACCCTCACCCCACTCCCCAATCCACCCTGCCCTGCCCCCTCTTTCTACCTCACCCCACTCCCCAATCCATCCAGCCCTGCCTCCTCCTCTCTCCCTCACCCCACTACCCCATCCATCCAGCCCTGACTCCTCTTCTCTCCCTCATCCCACTCCCCCATCTATCCGGTCCTGCCCCTTCCTCTCAACTTCACCCTACTCCCACATCCATCCTGGCCTCACCCCCCTCCCCCATCAATCCAGCCCTGACTCTTTCTCTCTCCCTCGACCCACTCCACGATCTTTCCAGCCCTGCCCCCTCCTCTCTTCCTCACCCAACTCTCCCATCCATCTAGCCCTGCCCTCCATATCTCCCGCACCCCATTCCCCCATACATCAAACCCTGCCCCCTCATTTATCCCTTACCCCACTCCCCTATCCATCCAGCACAACCCCTTCCTCTCTCCCTCACCCCACTCCCCCATCCATCTAGCCATGCCCCCTCATCTCTCCCTCATCCCACTCCCCCATCCATCCAGCCCTGCCACTTCCTCTCACCCTCACCACACTCCCCTATCCATCCAGACCTGACCCCTCCCATCTCCCTCTACCAACTCCCCCATCCATGTAGTCTTGCCCCATAATTTGGTGGACGTGTCCGACGAGGGCGACGTGCGTGCCTTCTTGCTGGACTTCGGTCTGGCTAAGAGGGACACTGACCGTAACCAGCAGGAGTCCGATATCATTGACATTGTGGCTACTGCGCTGGAAGTCATCCCCGATTCGGAGCACCTCTCTCGCTTCAGGTGGAGGCTCAATAAGAGCTCTAAATTAAACAAGGTCACCAACCTGCTGCACCAGGCCTTGGAAGATGGTTACCTAAATAGTTGTTGAAATCAAACAAAGGACCTGTGCAGAAAACCCAAACTCAATAAAATTGGTAGGTAGGTAGATAGATAGGTAGGTAGATAGATATATTGATAGGTAGGTAGGTAGGTAGATATATAGATAGGTAGGTAGGTAGATAGGTCAGTAGATAGGTAGATATGTACGTAGGTAAGTAGGTAGATAAGTAGATAGATAGATAGGAATCTCCTCACTACCTCTTTTCCCTCCTCCCCACACTTTCTCCCTTCCCTAATTTTTCCTCCTTGCTCTCCCTCACGCCATTCCTACCCCTCCCCCTTCCCATATACCCTTCCATTCCTCCTCCTTACTATTCCTTTCATCTGTATCCCTTCCCCCATTCCTTAATACCCTTCGATCCAAAACACTTTCCTCTCCCCCCCTCTTCTCCCTTTCCATTCATGCCCTTAACCCACCCACTCTCCCTTCCATTCCTACCCTTTCCTCCCTCACCATCCCATCTTAAATTCTTAATCCTACTCCCCTCCTACATCCAGCCCGACCCCCTCCTCACTCCCTCACCCAACTCACCCATCCATCCAGCCCTGCCTCCTCCTCTCTTCCTCACCCCATTCCCCCATCCATACAGCCCTGCCCCCCCTTTTCTCTTCTTCACCCCACTCCCCCACCCATCCAGCCCTGCCCGCTTCTCTCTCCCTCACCCCCTTCCCCATCCAACCCGCCCTGCCCCCTTCTCTCTCCCTCACCCCACTCCCCCATCCATCCAGCCCTGCCTCCTCCTCTCTCCCTCACCCCAGTCCCCCATCCATACAGTCCTGCCCCCTCCTCTCTACTTCAGCCCACTCCCCCATCCATCCAGCCCTGCCCGCTTCTCTCTCCCTCACCCCCTTCCCCATCCAACCTACCCTGCCCCCTTCTCTCTCCCTCACCCCACTCCCCCATCCATCTAGCCCTGCCTCGTCCTCTCTCCCTCACCCTACTGCCCCATCCATCCGGTCCTGCCACTTCCTATCAACCTCACCCTACTCCCCTATCCATCTTGCCCTCAGTCCCCTCTCCCATCCATCCAGCCCTACCACTTCCTCTCTCCCTCACCCCACTCCACTATCCTTCCAGCCCTGCCCCCTCCTCTCTCCCTCACCCAACTCCTCCATTCATCCAGCCCTGCCCCCTCCTCTCTCCCTCATCCCACTCGCCTATCCAACCAGCCCTACCCCCTCCTCTCTCTCCTCATCCCCACTCCTCCATCCATCCAGTCCTGCCCCCTCCTCTCTCCCTCACCCAACTCCTCCATCCATCCAGCCCTTCCCCACCTCTATCCCTCACCACACTCCCCTATCCATCAAGCCCTACTCCCTCCTCTCTCCCTCATCCCACTTCCCCCTACATTCAACCCTGCCCCCTCCTCGCTCCCTCACCCCACTCCCCGATCCATCCAGCCCTGCCCCCTCCTTTCTCCCTTACCCCACTGCCCCATCCATTCAGCCCTGCCCCCTCTTTTCTCCCTCGTCCCACTCCCGCATCCGTCCAGCCATGTCCCTTCCTTTCACCCTCACCCCACTCCCCCATCCATCCAGCCCTGCCCCCTCCTCTCTCCCTCAACCCACTCGCCCATCCACCCTGCCCTGCCCCCTCCTCTCTCCCTCACCTCAATCCCCCATCCATCCAGCCCTGCCCCCTCTTTTCTACCTCATCCTACTCCCCCATCCATCCAACCATGCCCCTTCCTCTCTCCCTCACCGCACTCCCCCATCCATCCAGCCCTGACCCTCGTCTCACCCTCACCCCACTCCCCCATCCATCCAGCTCTGCCGCCTCCTCTCTCCCTCATTCCACTCCCCCATCTATCCAGCCCTGCCCCATCCTCTCTCCCTCAATCCACTCCCCCGTCCACCCTGCCCTGCACCCTCCTCTCTCCCTCACCTCAAAACCCCATCCTACCAGCCCTGCCCCCTCTTTTCTCCCTCTCCCTATTCCCCCATCTATCCAGCCCTGCACCTTCTTCTCTCCCTCACCGCAATCCCCCAGCAATCCAGCCCTGACCCTCGTCTCACCCTCACCCCACTCCCCCATCCATCCAGCCCTTCCCCTTCCTCTCTCCCTCAACCCACTCCCTTATCCAACCAGCCCTGCCCCCGCCTTACTCCCTCACCCCACTCCGCCATCCATCCAGCCCTGCCCCCTCTTCTCTCCATCAAACCTCTCCCCTATCCATCCAGTCCTGCCCCCTCTTTTCTCCCTCAATCCGCTCCCGCATCCATCCAGCCCTGCCCCTTCCTCTCACCCTCACCAAACTCTCCCATCCATCCAGCCCTGCCCCCTCCTCTCTCCCTCATCCCACTGTCCCATCAATCCAGCCCTGTCCCCTCCTCTATCCCTCACCCGACTCCCCCCATCCATCAAGCCCTGCCCCCTCCTCTCTCCCTCACCCTACTCCTCCATCCATCCAGCTCTGCCCCCTCCTCTCTCCCTCAATCCACTCCCCCATCCATCCAGCGCTGCCCCCTCTTTTCTCCCTCACCCCCCTCCCGCATCCATCCAGCCCTGCCCTTTCCTCTCACCTTTACCCCAATCCCGCATCCATCCAGCCCTGCTCCTTCCTCTCTCCCTCACCCCACTCCCCCATCCATCCAACCCTGTCCCCTCCCCTCTCTCTCTCTCTCTTGACCCACTCCCCCATCCATCCAGCCCAGCCCCCTCCTCTCTGCCTCACCCGACACGCCCATCCATCAATCCCTGTTCCCTCCTCTCTCCCTCACCCGACTCCTCCCTACATCCAGCCATGCCCCCTCCTTTCTCTCTCTCACCCCACTCCCCCATCCATCCAGCCCTGCCCCCTCCTCTCTCCTTCACCCCGCTCCCCCATCCATCCAGCCCTGCCCTGTCATCTCTCCCTCACCCCACTCCCCAATCCATCCAGCCCTGCCCCTTCCTCTCACCCTCACCCCACTCCCCCATCCATTCAGCCCTGACCCCTCCCCTCTCCCTGTACCAACTCCCCCATCCATCTAGCCCAGCCCCCTCCTCTCTCCCTCAGCCCACTTCCTCATCCATCCAGCCCTGCCCCATCCAATCTCCCTCACTCCACTCCCCCATCCACCCTGCCCTGCCCCCTTCTCTCTCCCTCACCCTACTCCCCCATCCATCCAGTCCTGCCGCCTCCTCTCTTCCTCACCCCACTCCCCCATCTATCCAACCCTGCCCCCTCCTCTCTCCCTCACCTCACTCCCCCATCCATCCAGCTCTGCCCCCTCTTTTCTCCTTCATCCTACTCCCCAATCCATCCAGCCCAGCCTTTTTCTATCACCCTCACCCTACTCCACCATCCATTCAGCCCTCACCCAACTCTCCCATCCATCCAGCCCTGCCACTCCATCTCTCCCTCACCCCACTCCCCCATCCATCCAGCCCTCCCCCCTCCTCTCTCCCTCACTCCGATCCCCCATCCATCCAGCCTTGACCCCTCCTCTCTCCCTCACCCCACTACCCCATCCATCCACCCCTGTCCCCTTCTCTCTCCCTCACCCCACTCCTCCATCCATCCAGCCCTGCCCCCTTCTCTCTCCCTCACCCAACTCCTCTATCCATCCAGCCCTAACCCCTCCTCTCTCCCTCATCCCACTTCCCTCTTCAGCCAGCCCTGCCCCCTCCTCGCTTTCTCACCCCACTACACGATCCATCCAGCCCTGCCCCCTCCTCTCTTCCTCACCCCACTCCCCTATCCATTTAGCCTTGCCCCCTCTTTTCTCCCTCACCCCACTCCCGCATCCATCCAGCCATGTCCCTTCCTTTCCACCTCAACCCACTCCCGAATCCATCCAGCCCTGTACACTCCTCTCTCCCTCAACCAACTCCCCCGTCCACCCTGCCCTGCCGCCTCCTCTCTCCTTCATCTCACTCCCCCATCTATCCAGCCCTTCCCCCTCTTTTCTTCCTCACCCTACTCCCCCTTCCATCCAGCCCTGCCCCTTCCTCTCTCCGTCATCGCACTCCCCCATCCATCCAGCCCTGACCCTCGTCTCAACCTCACCCCACTCCTCCATCCATCCAGCCCTGCCCCACCTCTCTCCCTCACCACACTCCCCTATCCATCCAGTCCTACCCCCTCCTCTCTCCCTCACCCTCATCCACTTCACCCTCCATCAAGCCCTGCCTCCTCCTCTCTCCCTCACCCCACTCCCCGATCCATTAAGCCCTGCCCCCTCTTTTGTCCCTCACCCCAATCTCGCATCCATCCAGCCCTGCCCTTCCTTTCACCCTCACCCCACTCCCCCATCCATCCAGCCCTGCCCCCTCCTCTCTCCCTCAACCCACTCCCCCATCCATCCAGCCCTGCCCACTCCTACTCTCACATCAATCCAGCCCTGCCCCCTCCTCTCTCCTTTACCCCACTCCCCCATCCATCCTGCCCTGCCAACGTCTTACTCCCTCACCCCACTCCGCCATTCATACAGCCCTGCCCCCTCCTCTCTCCATCACCCCACTCCCCCATCCATCCAGCCCTGCCCCCTCCTCTCTCCCTCATCCCACTGCCTCATCCATCCAGCCCTGTCCCCTACTCTCTCCCTCACCCCAATCCCCTATCTATCGAGCTCTGCCCCTTCCTCTCTCCCTCACCCCATTCCCAATCCATCAAGCACTGGCCCGTCCTTTCTCCCTCACCCCACTCCCCCATCCATCCAGCTATACCCCCTCCTCTCTCCCTCAACCCACTCCCTCATCCATCCAGGCTTGGCCCCTCTTTTCTCCCTCAACCCACTCCCGCATCCATCCAGCCCTGCTCTTTCCTCTCACCTTCACCCCACTCCCGCGTCCATCTCGCCCTGCCCCCTCCTCTCTCACTCAATTCACTCCCTCATCCACCCTGCCCTGCCACCTCCTCTCTCTCTCACCGCACTCCATCATCCATCAAGCTCTGCCCCCTCTTTTCTCCTACATCCTATTCCCCATCCATCTAGCCCTGCCCCTTTCTATCACCCTCACCCTACTCCCCCATCCATCTAGCCCTCACACCACTCCTCCATCCATCCAGCCCTGCCACTTCATCTCTCCCTCACCCCACTCACCCATCCATCCAGCCCTGCCCCCTCCTCTCTCCCTCACTCCATTTTCCCATCAATCAATCAATAAAATAGGTATGTAGGTAGGTAGATAGGTAGGTAGGTAGATATATAGATAGGTAGGTAAATAGGTAGATATATAGATAGGTAGGTAGGTAGTAGATATATTGATAAGTAGGTAGGTAGATAGGTCGGTAGATAGGTAGATACGTAGGTAGGTAAGTAGGTAGATAAGTAGATAGATAGATAGGAATCTCCTCACTACCTCTTTTCCCTCCTCCCCACACTTTCTCCCTTGCCTAATTTTTCCTCCTTCCTCTCCCTCACGCAATTCCTACCCCTCCCCCTTCCCATATACCCTTCCATTCCTCCACCTTACTATTCCTTTCATCTGTATCCCTTCCGCCATTCCTTAATACCCTTCGATCCAAAACACTTTCCTCTTCCCCCCCTCTTCTCCCTTTCCATTCATGCCCTTAACATACCCACTCTCCCTTCCATTCCTACCCTTTCCTCCCTCACCATCCCATCTTACATTCTTAATCCTACTCCCCTCCTACATCCAGCCTGGCCCCCTCCTCACTCCCTCACCACACTCACCCATCCATCCTGCCCTGCCTCCTCCTCTCTCCCTCACCCCACTCCCCCATCCATACATCCTGCCCCCTCCTCTCTCCTTCTCCCCACTCCCCCATCCATCCATCCCTGCCCCCTTCTCTCTCCCTCACCCCCTTTCACATCCAACCTGCCCTGCCCCCTCCTCTCTCCCTCACCCCAGCCCCCTATCCATCCAGCCTTGCCATCTCCTCTCTACCTCATCCCACTCCCTCTTCAATTCAGCCCTGCCTCCTCCTCTCTCTCTCACCCCACTCCCCCATCCATTCGGCCCTGCCACTTCCTCTCAACCTCACCCTACTCCCCTATCCATCTTGCCCACAGTCCCCTCCCCTATCCATCCAGCCCTGCCTCTTCCACTCTCCCTCACCCCACTCCACCATCCTTCCAGCCCTGCCCCCTCCTCTCTCCCTCAACCGACTCCCCCATCCATCTAGCCCTGCCCCCTTCTCTCTCCCTCTCCCCACTCCTCCATCCATCCAACTCTGCACCCTCCTCTCTCCCTCACCCCACTCCTCTATCCATCTAGCCATGCCCTTTCCTCTCAACCTCACCCCACTCCCCCATCCTTCCATCCCTACCCCCTCCTCTCTCCCTCACCCCACTCCTCCATCCATCCAGCCCTGCCCCACCTCTCTCCTTCACCAAACTCCCCTATCCATCCAGCCCTACCCCCTCCTCTCTCCCTCATCCCAGTTCCCTCTCCATCCAACCCTGCCCCCTCCTCTCTCCCTCATTCCACTCCCCCATCCATTCAGCCCTGCCCCCTCTTTTCTCCCTCACCCCATTCCCGCATCCATCCAGCCATGTCCCTTCCTTTCACCCTCACTCCTCTACCCCAACCATCCAGCCCTACCCCTACTCTCTCCCTCAACCCACTACCCCATCCACCCTGCCCTGCCCCCTCCTCTCTCCCTCACCTCAATCCGCCATCCATCCAGCCCTGCTCCCTCTTTTCTCCCTCATCCTACTCCCCCATCCATTTAGCCCTGCCCCTTCCTCTCTCCCTCACCGCACTACACAATCCATCCAGCCCTGACCCTCGTCTCAACCTCACCCCACTCCCCCATCCATCCAGCCCTGCTCCCTCCTCTCTCCCTCATCCCACTCCTCCATCCATTCAGCTCTGCCCTCTCCTCTCTTTCTCAATCCTCTCCCCCGTCCACCCTGCCCTGCCCCCTCCTCTCTCCCTCATCTCACTCCCCCATCCTACCAGCCCTGCCCCCTCTTTTCTCCCTCTCCCTATTCCCCCATCTATCCAGCCCTGCACCTTCCTCTCTCCCACACCGCACTTCCCCAGCCATCCAACCCTGACCCTAGTCTCATCCTCAACCCACTCTCCCATCCATCCCGCCCTGCCCTCTCCTCTCTCCCTCATCCAACTCCCCTATCCATCCAGTCCTGCCCCCGCCTTACACCCTCACCCCACTCTGCCATACATCCAGCCCTGCCCCCTACTCTCTCCATCACCCCACTCCCCCATCCATCCGGCCCTGCCCCCTCCTCTCCCCCTCACCCCACTCCTCCATCCATCCAGCCCTGCCCTCGCCTTACTGCCTCACCCCACTCCGTTATACATCCAGACCTGCTCCATCCTCTCACCATCACCCCACTCCCCCATCCATCCAGCCCTGACCCCTCCTCTCCCCCTCACCCCAGTCCCCCATCCATCCAGCCCTGCCTCCGCCTTACTCCCTCACCCCACTCCGCCATACATTCAGCCCTGCCCCCTCCTTTCTCCATCACCCCATTCCCCCATCCATCCAGTTCTGCCCCCTCTTTTCTCCCTCAACCCGCTCCCGCATCCATCCATTCCTGCCCCTTCCTCTCACCCTCAACCCACTCTCCCATCCATCCAGCCCTGCCCCCTCCTCTCTCCCTCATACCACTGCCCCATCTATCCATCCCTGTCCCCTCCTATCTCCCTCACCCCATTCCCCCATCCATCCAGCCCTGCCTCTTCCTCTCACCCTCACCCCACTTTCCCATCCATCCAGCTCTATCCCCTCCTCTCTCTCTCATCCCACTCCCCCATCCATCCAGCCCTACCCCCTCTTTTCTCCCTCACCCAACTCCCGCATCCTTCCAGCCCTGTACTTTCCTCTCACCTTTACCCCACTCCCGCATCCATCCAGACCTACCCCTTTCTCTCTCCCTTATCCCACTCCCCCATCCATCCAACCCTGTTCCCTTCTCTCTCTCTCACCCGACTCCCCCATTCTTCCAGCCCTGCCCCTTCCTCTCTCCCTCACCCCACATCCCCATCCATCAAGCTCTGCCCTCTCCTTTCTCCCTCATCCCACTCCTCCCTCCTTCCAGCCATGTCCCCTCCTCTCTCTCTCTCTCACCCCACTCCCCCATCTATCCAGCCCTGCCCCTTCTTCTCTTCCTCACCCCACTCCCCCATCCATCCATCCCTGCCGCCTCCTCTCTCCCTCACCCCGCTCCCCGATCCATCCAGCCCTGACCCATCATCTCCCCCTCACCCAACTCCCCCATCCATCCAGCCCTGGCCCTTCCTCTCACCCTCACCCCACTCCCCCATCCATCCAAACCTGACCCCTTCCCTCTCCCACTACCAACTCCCCCATGCATCTTGTCCTACCCCCTCCTCTCTCCCTCAGCCAACTCCCTCATCCATCCAGCCCTGCCCCCTCCAATCTCCCCCACCCCACTCCCCCATCCAGCCTGCCCTGCCTCCTCCTCTCACCCTCAGCCCACTCCACCATACATCCAGTCCTGCCGCATCCTCTATTATTCACCCCACTCCCCCATCCATCCAACTCTGCCCCCTCATCTCTCCCTCACCTCACTCCCCCATCCATCCAGCTCTGCCCCCTCTTTTTTCTTTCATCCTACTCCCAAATCCATCCAGCCCAGCCCTTTTCTGTCAGCCTCACCCTATTACACCATCCTTCCAGCCCTCTATCCACTCTCCCATCCATTAAGCCCTGCCACTCCATCCCTCTCTTACCCCACTCCCCCGTCCATCCAGCCCTGTCCCATTCTCTCTCCCTCACCCCACTCCTCCATCCATCAATCCCTTCCCCTCCTCTCTCCCTCACCCAACTCCCCTATCCATCCAGCCCTACTTTCTCCTCTCTCCCCCATCACACTTCCCCCTTCAGCCAGCCCTGCCCCCTCCTCGCTCCCTCACCCCACTCCCCGATCCATCCAGCCCTGGACCCTCCTGTCTCCCTCACCCCACTACCCCATCGATCCAGCCCTTTCCCCTTCTCTCTCCCTCACCCAACTCCTCCATCCATCCAGCCCTGCCCCCTCCTCGCTCCCGCACACCACTCCCACATCCATCAAGCCCTGCCCCCTCCTCTCTCCCTCACCCCACTCCCCCATCCATTCAGCCCTGCCCCCTCCTCTCTCTTTCACCCCACTCCCCTATCCATCCAACCCTGCAACCTACTCTCTCCCTCACCCATTTCCCCATCTTACCTGCCCTACTTCGTCCTCTCTCCCTCACCCCACCCTCCCATCCATCCAGACCTGCCACCTCCTCTCTCCCTCATCCCACTCTCCCTTCCATCCTGCCCTGCCTCCTCCTCTCTCCCTCACCCCACTCCCCTATCCATCCGGCCCTGCCACTTCCTCTCAACCTCACCCTACTCACCTATCCATCTTGCCCTCAGTGCCCTCTTCCATCCTTCCAGCCCTGCCCCCTCCTCTCTCCCTCAACCGAATCCCCCATCCATCTAGCCCTGCCCCCTTCTCTCTCTCTCTCCCCACTCCTACATCCATCCAGCTCTGCCTCCTCCTCTCTCCCTCACCCCACTCCCCTATCCATCTAATCCTGCCCTTTCCTCTCACCTTCACCCCAGTCCCCCATCCATCCAGTCCTGCCCCCTCCTCTCTCCCTCTACCCAATCCTCCATCCATCCAGCCCTGCCTCCTCCTCTCTCCCTCATCCCACTCGCCTATCCATCCACCCCTACCCCCTCCTCTCTCCCTCACCCCACTCCTCCATCCATCCAGCCCTGCCCCACCTCTCTCCCTCACCACAATCCACTATCCATCCAGCCCTATCCCTTTCTCTCTCCCTCATCCCGCTTCCCACTCAATCCAGCTCTGCCCCCTCCTCTCTCCCTCACCCCACTCTCCCATCCATTCAGCCCTGCCCGCTCTTTTCTTCCTCACCCCAATCCCGTTTCCATCCAGCCATGTCCCTTCCTTTCACCCTCACCCCACTACACCATCCATCCAGCCCTGCCCCCTCCTCTCTCCCTCAACCCACTCCCCCATCCACCCTGCCCTACTCCCTCTTCTCTCCCTCACCTCAATCCCCCATCCATCCAGCACTTCTCCCTCTTTTCTCACTCATCCTACTCCCCCATCCATCCTGCCCTGCCCCTTCCTCTCTCCCTCACCGCACTCCCCCATCCATCCAGCCCTGACACTTCCTCTCTCCCTCACCGCACTCCGCCATCCATCCAGCCCTGCCCCCTCCTCTCTCCCTTATCCCACTCCCCCATCCATCCAGCTCTGCCCCCTCCTCTCTCCCTCAATCCACTCCCCCGTCCACCCTGCCCTGGCCCCTCTTCTCTCCCTCACCTCACTCCCCCATTCCCCCATCCATCCAGCCCTGCCTCTTCCTCTCACCCTCACCCCACTTTCCCATCCATCCAACTCTGTCCCCTCCTCTCTCTCTCATCCCACTCCCCCATCCATCCAGCCCTGCCCCCTCTTTTCTCCCTCACCCAACTCCCGCATCCTTCCAGCCCTGTACTTTCCTCTCACCTTTACCCCACTCCCGCATCTATCCAGACCTACCCGTTTCTCTCTCCCTTATCCCACTCCCCCATCCATCCAACCCTGTTCCCTCCTCTCTCTCTCATCCGACTCCCCCATCCTTCCAGCCCTGCCCCTTCCTCTCTCCCTCACCCCACATCCCCATCCATCAAGCTCTGCCCTCTCCTTTCTCCCTCATCCCACTCCTCCCTCCTTCCAGCCATGTCCCCTCCTCTCTCTCTCTCACCCCACTCCCCCATCTATCCAGCCCTGCCCCTTCCTCTCTTCCTCACCCCACTCCCCCATCCATCCATCCATCCCTGCCGCCTCCTCTCTCCCTCAACCCGCTCCCCGATCCATCCAGCCCTGACTCATCATCTCTCCCTCACCGAACTCCCTCATCCATCCAGCCCTGCCCCTTCCTCTCACCCTCACCCCACTCCCGCATCCATCCAAACCTGACCCCTTCCCTCTCCCACTACCAACTCCCCCATGCATCTTGTCCTACCCCCTCCTCTCTCCCTCAGCCCACTCCCTCATCCATCCAGCCCTGCCCCCTCCAATCTCCCCCACCCCACTCCCCCATCCACCCTGCCCTGCCTCCTCCTCTCACCCTCAGCCCACTCCACCATCCATCCAGTCCTGCCGCCTCCTCTCTTATTCACCCCACTCCCCCATCCATCCAACTCTGCCCCCTCATCTCTCCCTCACCTCACTCCCCCATCCATCCAGCTCTGCCCCCTCTTTTCTCTTTCATCCTACTCCCAAATTCATCCAGCCCAGCCCTTTTCTGTCACCCTCACCCTATTCCACCATCCTTCCAGCCCTCTATCCACTCCCCCATCCATTAAGCCCTGCCACTCCATCCTTCTCTTACCCCACTCCCCCGTCCATCCAGCCCTGTCCCCTTCTCTCTCCCTCACCCCACTCCTCCATCCATCAATCCCTGTCCCCTCCTCTCTCCCTCACCCCACTCCCCTATCCATGCAGCCCTGCCCCCTCCTCGCTCCCTCACCCCACTCCCCGATCCATCCAGCCCTGGACCCTCCACTCTCCCTCACCCCACTACCCTTTCGATCCAGGCCTTTCCCCTTCTCTCTCCCTCACCCAACTCCTCCATCCAACCAGCCCTGCCCCCTCCTCGCTCCCGCACCCCACTCCCCCATCCATCAAGCCCTGCCCCCTCCTCTCTCCCTCACCCCATTCCCCCATCCATTCAGCCCTGCCCCTTCCTCTCTCTTTCACCCCACTCCCCCATCCATCCAACCCTGCCCCCTACTCTCTCCCTCACCCATTTCCCCATCTTACCTGCCCTACTTCCTCCTCTCTCCCTCACCCCACCCTCCCATCCATCCAGACCTGCCACCTCCTCTCTCCCTCATCCCACTCTCCCTTTCATCCTGCCCTGCCTCCTCCTCTCTCCCTCACCCCACTCCCCCATCCATCCAGCCCTTTTCTGTCACCCTCACCCAATTCCACCATCCTTCCAGCCCTCTATCCACTCCCCCATCCATTAAGCCCTGCCACTCCATCCCTCTCTTACCCCACTCCCCCGTCCATCCAGCCCTGTCCCCTTCTCTCTCCCTCACCCCACTCCTCCATCCATCAATCCCTGTCCCCTCCTCTCTCCCTCACCCCACTCCCCTATCCATGCAGCCCTGCCCCCTCCTCGCTCCCTCACCCCACTCCCCGATCCATCCAGCCCTGGACCCTCCACTCTCCCTCACCCCACTACCCTTTCGATCCAGGCCTTTCCCCTTCTCTCTCCCTCACCCAACTCCTCCATCCAACCAGCCCTGCCCCCTCCTCGCTCCCGCACCCCACTCCCCCATCCATCAAGCCCTGCCCCCTCCTCTCTCCCTCACCCCATTCCCCCATCCATTCAGCCCTGCCCCTTCCTCTCTCTTTCACCCCACTCCCCCATCCATCCAACCCTGCCCCCTACTCTCTCCCTCACCCATTTCCCCATCTTACCTGCCCTACTTCCTCCTCTCTCCCTCACCCCACCCTCCCATCCATCCAGACCTGCCACCTCCTCTCTCCCTCATCCCACTCTCCCTTTCATCCTGCCCTGCCTCCTCCTCTCTCCCTCACCCCACTCCCCCATCCATCCGGCCCTGCCACTTCCTCTCAACCTCACCCTACTCACCTATCCATCTTGCCCTCAGTCCCCTCTTCCATCCTTCCAGCCCTGCCCCCTCCTCTCTCCCTCAACCGAATCCCCCATCCATGTAGCCCTGCCCCCTTCTCTCTCCCTCTCCCCACTCCTACATCCATCCATCTCTGCCTCCTCCTCTCTCCCTTACCCCACTCCCCTATCCCTCTAATCCTGCCCTTTCCTCTCACCCTCACCCCACTCCCCCATCCATCCAGTCCTGCCCCTTCCTCTCTCCCTCTACCCAATCCTCCATCCATCCAGCCCTGCCTCCTCCTCTCTCCCTCATTCCACTCGCCTATCCATCCAGCCCTACCCCCTCCTCTCTCCCTCACCCCACTCCTCCATCCATCCAGCCCTGCCCAACCTCTCTCCCTCACCACAATCCACTATCCATCAAGCCCTATCCCTTTCTCTCTCCCTCATCCCGCTTCCCACTCAATCCAGCCCTGCCCCCTCCTCTCTCCCTCACCCCACTCTCCCATCCATTCAGCCCTGCCCCCTCTTTTCTTCCTCACCCCACTCCCGTATCCATCCAGCCATGTCCCTTCCTTTCACCCTCACCCCACTACCCCATCCATCCAGCCCTGCCCCCTCCTCTCTCCCTCAACCCACTCCTTCATCCACCCTGCCCTGCCCCCTCTTCTCTCCCTCACTTCAATCCCGCATCCATCCAGCCCTGCTCCCTCTTTTCTCACTCATCCAACTCCCGCATCCATCCAGCCCTGCCCCTTCCTCTCTCTCTCACCGCACTCCCCCATCCATCCAGCCCTGACACTTCCTCTCTCCCTCACCGCACTCCCCCATCCATCCAGCCCTGCCCCCTCCTCTCTCCCTTATCCCACTCCCCCATCCATCCAGCTCTGCCCCCTCCTCTCTCCCTCAATCCACTCCCCCGTCCACCCTGCCCTGCCCCCTCCTCTCTCCCTCACCTCACTCCCCCATTCCCCCATCCATCCAGCCCTGCCTCTTCCTCTCACCCTCACCCCACTTTCCCATCCATCCAACTCTGTCCCCTCCTCTCTCTCTCATCCCACTCCCCCATCCATCCAGCCCTGCCCCCTCTTTTCTCCCTCACCCAACTCCCGCATCCTTCCAGCCCTGTACTTTCCTCTCACCTTTACCCCACTCCCGCATCCATCCAGACCTACCCCTTTCTCTCTCCCTTATCCCACTCCCCCATCCATCCAACCCTGTTCCCTCCTCTCTCTCTCACCCGACTCCCCCATCCTTCTAGCCCTGCCCCTTCTTCTCTCCCTCACCCCACATCCCCATCCATCAAGCTCTGCCCTCTCCTTTCTCCCTCATCCCACTCCTACCTCCTTCCAGCCATGTCCCCTCCTCTCTCTATCTCACCCCACTCCCCCATCTATCCAGCCCTGCCCCTTCCTCTCTTCCTCACCCCACTCCCCCATCCATCCATCCCTGCCGCCTCCTCTCTCCCTCACCCCGCTCCCCGATCCATCCAGCCCTGACCCATCATCTCACCCTCACCCCACTCCCCCATCCATCCAAACCTGACCCCTTTCCTCTCCCACTACCAACTCCCCCATGCATCTTGTCCTACCCCCTCCTCTCTCCCTCAGCCCACTCCCTCATCCATCCAGCCCTGCCCCCTCCAATCTCCCCCACCCCACTCCCCCCTCCACCCTGCCCTGCCTCCTCCTCTCACCCTCAGCCCACTCCACCATCCATCCAGTCCTGCCGCCTCCTCTCTTATTCACCCCACTCCCCCATCCATCCAACTCTGCCCCCTCATCTCTCCCTCACCTCACTCCCCCATCCATCCAGCTCTGCCCCCTCTTTTCTCTTTCATCCTACTCCCAAATCCATTCAGCCCAGCCCTTTTCTGTCACCCTCACCCTATTCCACCATCCTTCCATCCCTCTATCCACTCCCCCATCCATTAAGCCCTGCCACTCCATCCCTCTCTTACCCCACTCCCCCGTCCATCCAGCCCTGTCCCCTTCTTTCTCCCTCACCCCACTCCTCCATCCATCAATCCCTGTCCCCTCCTCTCTCCCTCACCCCAATCCCTTATCCATCCAGCCCTACCCCTTCCTCTCTCCCTCATCACACTTCCCCCTTCAGCCAGCCATGACCCCTCCTCGCTCCCTCACCCCACTCCCCGATCCATCCAGCCCTGGACCCTCCTCTCTTCCTCACCCCACTACCCATCGATCCAGCCCTTTCCCCTTCTCTCTCCCTCACCCAACTCCTCCATCCATCCAGCCCTGTCCCCTCCTCGCTCCCGCACCCCACTCCCCCATCCATCAAGCCCTGCCCCCTCCTCTCTCCCTCACCCCACTCTCCCATCCATTCAGCCCTGCCCCCTCTTTTCTTCCTCACCCCACTCCCGTATCCATCCAGCCATGTCCCTTCCTTTCACCCTCACCCCACTACCCCATCCATCCAGCCCTGCCCCCTCCTCTCTCCCTCAACCCACTCCCTCATCCACCCTGCCCTGCCCCCTCTTCTCTCCCTCACCTCAATCCCCCATCCATCCAGCCCTGCTCCCTCTTTTCTCACTCATCCAACTCCCCCATCCATCCAGCCCTGCCCCTTCCTCTCTTCCTCACCGCACTCCCCCATCCATCCAGCCCTGACACTTCCTCTCTCCCTCACCGCACTCCCCCATCCATCCAGCCCTGCCCCCTCCTCTCTCCCTTATCCCACTCCCCCATCCATCCAGCTCTGCCCCCTCCTCTCTCCCTCAATCCACTCCCCTGTCCACCCTGCCCTGCCCCCTCCTCTCTCCCTCACCTCACTCCCCCATCCTACCAGCCCTGCCCCCTCTTTTCTCCCTCTCCCTATTCCTCCATCTATCCAGCCCATCACCTTCCTCTCTCCCACACCGCACATTCCCAGCCTTCCAGCCCTGATCCTCGTCTCACCCTCACCCCACTCCCCCATCCGTCCAGCCCAGTCCCCTCCTCTCTCCCTCTCCCTACTCCCCCATCAATCCAGCCCTGCCGCCTCCTCTCTCCCTCAGCCCACTCCCCCATCCATCCAGCCTTGCCCCCGCCTTACTCCCTCACCCCACTGCGCCATATATCCATCCCTGCCCCCCACCTCTCTCCATCACCCCATTTTCCCATCCATCCAGCCCTGCCCCCTCTTTTCTCCCTCAACCAGCTCCCGCATCCATCCAGCCCTGCCCCTTCCTCTCACCCTCACCCCACTCTTCCATCCATCCAGCCCTGCCACCTCCTCTCTCCCTCACCCCACTCTCCCATCCTTCAAGCCCTGCCCCCTCCTTTCTCCCTCACCCCAGTCACCCATCCAACCAGCTCTGCCCCTTCCTCTCTCCCTCACCCCACACCCTCATCCATCATGCCCTGCCCCCTCAAATCTCGCTCATCCCACTACTCCCTCCATCCAGCCATGTCCCCTCCTTTCTCTCTCTCACCCCACTCCCCCATCCATCCAGCCCTGCCCCCTCCTCTCTTCCTCGTCCCACTCTCCCATCCATCCATCCCTGCCGCCTCCTCTCTCCCTCACCCCGCTGCCCCATCCATTGAGCCCTGCCCCGTCATCTCTCCCTCACCCCACTCCCCCATCCATCCAGCCCTGCCCCTTCCTCTCACCCTCACCCCACTCCCCCATTCAACCAGCCCTGATCCCTCCCCTTTCCCGCTACCAACTCCCCCATCCATTGACCAGTCATCTCTCACTCACCCCACTCGCTCATCCACCCTGCCCTGCCCCCTCCTCTCACCCTCACCCCACTCCCCCATCCATCGAATCCTTCCGCCTCCTCTCTTCCTCGACCCACTCCCCCATCCATCTAACCCTGCCCCCTCCTTTCTCCCTCACCTCACTCCCCCATCCATCCAGCTCTTCCCCCTCTTTTTTCCTTCATCCTACTCCCCAATCCATCCAGCCTAGCCTCTTTCTATCACCCTCATACTACTCCACCATCCATCCAGCCCTCACCCCACTCCCGCATCCATCCAGCCCTGCCATTCAATCCATTCCTCACCCCACTCCCCCATCCATCCAGCCCTGCCCACTCCTCTCTCCCTCACTCCATTCCCCCATCCATCCAGCCCTGTTCCCTTCTCTCTCCCTCACCCCACTCCTCCATCCATCCAGCCCTGCCCCCTCCTCTCTCCCTCACCCCACTCCCCTATCCATCCAGACCTACCCCCTCCTCTCTCCCTCATCCCACTTCCCCCTTCAGCCAGCCCTGCCCCCTCCTCGCTCCCTCATCCCACTCCCCGATCCATCCAGCCCTGCCCCCTCCTCTCTCCCTCACCCCACTAACCCATCCATCAAGCCCTGTCCCCTTCTCTCCTTCACACCACTCCCCCATCCTTCAAGCCCTGCCCTCTCCTTTCATCCTAACCCCACTCCCCAATCCATCTAGCCCTACCCCTTCCTCTCTCCTTCAACCCACTCATCCCGTCCACCCTGCCCTGCCCTTTCCTCTCTCCCTCACCTCACTCCCCTATCCATCCAGTCCTACCTCCTCTTTTCTCCCTCACCCTACTCCCCCATCTCTCCAGTCCTGCCCCTTCCTCTCTCCCTCACCGCACTCCCCCATCCATGTAGCCCTGACCCTCGTCTCAACCTCTCTCCACTCCCTCATCCATTCAGCCCTTCCCCCTCCTCTTTCCCCCACCCCACTCCTCCATCCATCCAGCCCTGTCCCGTCCTCTCTCCCTCATCTCACTCGCCTATCCATCCAGCCCTACCCCCTCCTCTCTCCCTCACCCCAATCCTTCATCCATCCAGCCCTACCTCCTCCTCTCTCCCTCACCACAATCCTTCATCCATCCAATCCCTACCCCACCTCTCTCCCTCACCACACTCCCCTATCCATCCAGCCCTGCCCCCTCCTCGCTCCCTCACCCCAATCTCCGATCCATCCAGCCCTGCCCCCTGCTCTCTCCCCCACCCCACTCCCCCATCCATTCAGCCCTGCGCCCTCTTTTCTCCCTCACCCCACTCCCGCATCCATCCAGCCATGTCCCTTCCTTTCATCCTCACCCCACTCCCCCATCCATTCAGCCCTTCTCCCTCCTCTCTCCATCGAGCCACTCCCCCATCCACCCTGCCCTGTCACCTCTCTCCCTCACCTAACTCACCCATCCATCCAGCCCTGTCCCCTCTTTTCTCCCTCACCCTACTCCCCCATCCATCCAGCCCTGCCCCTTCCTCTCTCCCTCATCACACTCCCCCATCCTTCAAGCCCTAACCCTCGTCTCACCTTCACCCCACTCCCCCATCCATCCAGCCTTGCCCCCTCCACTCTCCCTCACCCCACTCCCCCATCCATCCAGCCCTGCCCCCTCCTCTTTCACTAATTCCACTCCCCCGTCCACCCTGCCCTGCCCCCTCCTCTCTCCCTCACCTCACTCCACCATCCTACCAGCCCTGCCCCATCTTTTCTCCCTCACCCTATTCCCTCATCTATCCAGCCCTACACCTTCCTCTCTCCCTCACCGCACTCCCCCAACCATCCAGCCCTGCCTCCTTGTCTCACCCTCACCCCACTCCCCCATCCATCCAGACCTGCCCCCGCCTTACTCCCTCACCCCACTCTGCCATCCCTCCAGCCCTGTCCCCTCCTCTCTCCCTCACCCCACTCCCCCATCCATCCAGCCCTGTCCCTTCCTCTGTCCTTCATCCCACTCCCCCATCCATCAAGCCCTGGCCCCTCCTCTCTCCCTCACCCCTTCCCCCATCCATCCAGCTCGGCCTTCTCTCTCCCTCAACCCACTCCCCCATCCATCCAGCCCTGCCCACTCTTTTCTCCCTCACCCCACTCACGCATTCATCCAGCCCTGCCCTTTCCTCTCACCTTCACCCCACTCCCGCGTCCATCCAGCCCTGCCCCTTCCTCTCTCCCTCACCCCACTCCCCCATCCATCCAGACCTGCCCCCTCTTTTCTCCCTCACCCCACTCCTGCATCCATCCAGCCCTGCCCTTTCCTCTCACCTTCACCCCACTCTCGCGTCCATCCAGCCCTGCCCTTTCCTCTCTCCCTCACCCCACTCACCCATCGATCAAGCCCTGTCCCCTTATCTATCTTTCACACCACTCCTCCATCCATCCAGCCCTGCCCCTTCCTCGCTCCCTCACCCCATTCCCCCATCCATCAAGCCCTGCCCCCTCCTTTCACCCTAACCCCACTCCCCAATCCATCTAGCCCTGCCCCTTCCTCTCTCCCTCAACCCACTCATCCCGTCCACCCTGCCTTGCCCCCTCCTCTCTCCTTCACCTCACTTCCCCATCCATCCAACCCTAACTCCTCTTTTCTCCCTCACCCTACTCCCCCATCTCTCCAGTCCTGCCCCTTCCTCTCTCCCTCACCGCACTCCCCCATCCACCTAGCCCTGACCCTCGTCTCAACCTCTCTTCACTCCCCCATCCATCTAGCCCTGACCCTCGTCTCAACCTCTCTCCACTCCCTCATCCATCTAGCCCTGCCCCCTCCTCTCTCACTCACCCCACTCCTCCATCCATCCATCCATCCAGCCCTGCCCCCTCCTCTCTCCCTCATCTCACTCGCCTATCCATCCAGCCCTACCCCCTCCTCTCTCCCTCACCCCAATCCTTCATCCATCCAGCCCTGCCCCACCTCTCTCCCTCACCACACTGCCCTATCCATCCAGTCCTATCCCCTCCTCTCTCCCTCACCCCACTTCCCCCTCCATCCAGCCCTGCCCCCTCCTCGTTCCCTCACGCCATTTCCCGATCCATCCAGCCCTGTCCCCTCCTCTCTCCCTCACCCCACTCGCCCATCCATTCAGCCCTGCGCCCTCTTTTCTCCCTCACCCCACTCCCGCATCAATCCAGCCATGTCCCTTCCTTTCATCCTCACCCCACTCCCCCATCCATCCAGCCCTGTCCCCTCCTCTCTCCATCAAGCCACTCCCCCATCAACCCTGCCCTATCCCCTCCTCTGTCTCTCACCTAACTCCCCCATCCATCCAGCCCTGTCCCCTCTTTTCTCCCTCACCCTACTCCCTCATCCATCGAGCCCTGCCCCTTCCTCTCTCCCTCATCGCACTCCCCCATCCTTCCAACCCTAACCCTCGTCTCACCCTCACCCCACTCCCCCATCCATCTAGCCCTGCCCCCTACACTCTCCCTCACCCCACTCCCCCATCCATCCAGCCCTGCCTCCTCCTCTTTCACTCAATCCACTCCCCCGTCCACCCTGCCCTGCCCCCTCCTCTCTCCCTCACCTCACTCCCCCATCCTACCAGCCCTGCCCCATCTTTTCTCCCTCACCCTATTCCCTTATCTATCCAGCCCTGCACCTTCCTCTCTCCCTCACCGCACTCCCCCAACCATCCAGCCCTGCCTCCTCGTCTCACCCTCACCCCACTCCACCATCCATCCAGCCCTGCCCCCGCCTTACTCCCTCACCCCACTCCGCCATCCATCCAGCCCTGCCCCCTCCTCTCTCCATCACCCGACTCCCCCATCCATCCAGCCTTGCCCCCTCATCTCTCCCTCACCCCGCTCCCGCATCCATCCAGCCCTGTCCCTTCATCTCACCCTCACCCCACTCTCCCATCCATCCAGCCTGGCCCCCTCCTCTCTCCCTTATCCAACTGCCCCCTCCATCCAGCCCTGTCCCATCCTCTCTCCCTCACACCACTCCCCCATCCATCAAGCTCTGCCCCCTGCTCTCTCCCTCAACCCACTCCCCCATCCATCCAGCCCTGTCCCCTCTTTTCTCCCTCACCTCACTCACGCATCCATCCAGCCCTGCCCTTTCCTCTCACCTTCACACCACTCCCGCGTCCATCCAGCCCTGTCCCTTCCTCTCTCCCTCACCCCACTCCCCCATCCATCCAGACCTGCCCCCTCTTTTCTCCCTCACCCCACTCCTGCATCCATCCTGCCCTGCCCTTTCCTCTCACCTTCATCC
>JAXIVD010002612.1:0-17500 GCA_036785275.1 Cancer borealis
CGAGAGAAGACCTGAGGGTAAAACACGTACTCACCGCCAGATGTCACCACCAGCTCTAGCCCCAATAGTAATAGTTATAGTAGTAGTAGTAGTAGTAGTAGTAGTAGTAGTAGTAGTAGTAGTAGTAATAGTAGTAGCAGTAGTAGTATTGTTTATTTCTCTTTGTATTTGTTATCTGTTGTTAAGTATTGTTTTACTTGAATGTTAAAAAAAAAAAAGAGAGAAAGAGAAAAAAAAATAAACACAGGGAAAAAGATATATTGGAGTAGATATAAAAAACTATAATTACAGTTTCCTTTTAGTGTTCTACTTTCTCGTGTTTGAAAATAAATGGTGAGCGATCCATTTCATATTTCATCGCAGGGCAGAATGGTTTGATGTAGTAATGTAATGCCCGCGTAAAGCTTCCATTTGTTTCCTTGTGCTTGTTAATTAGATCCTTTCACTCTGCTAAGCTGGTGGATGGAAGTCTCTCCTCGTAGCCATTATAGTATACGTAGAGATAATAGAGTGAATTCATTAATGTAACAGACCCTTGTACACACACACACACACACACACACACACACACACACACACACACACACACACACACACACACACACACACACACACACACACACACACACACCGGGTCACTTGAAACTCACTCAGCATCGGCGAGCGAGCGAGAGAGAGAGAGAGAGAGAGAGAGAGAGAGAGAGAGAGAGAGAGAGAGAGAGAGAGAGAGAGAGAGAGAGAGAGAGAGAGAGAGAGAGAGAGAGCAATCATGAGAGTGCCTTAGAGGAAGAGGTAGGGAGGAGGAAGAAGGGAAGAGGGGGGGTAGAAGTTGTAATAGTAGTGATTAATCTATAGAGTATCGAATTACAATAAGATGCTAAAGGCGGTTCTTGTGTTGTTCATTTAGGTCTATAGATTCCAGGAAAGCAAAGGAGATGAAAGGTTTGAATTTAGTGATCATAGTTATCGAGGTGATTCACAAAAATGGGTGAATTTATTACCTTGTAAGATAGAATGGTAAAAAATACACTCGATTTAGCACCAGATTTATCAGAACACTTGCAGTAAATTTCCCCTATATCGGATTCTTCTTCTTTTATTTATTTACTTATTTGCCTTTATACGTTATTTTTTATTAATTATATTATTATTCATTTATTTTTATTTTTTTTTCACTTATTTCGGTATTTTGTATATTGCATGTATTCATCTATTGATTTGTCTAAATTATTTTGTTTTATATTTTAATTCATTCTATATTTTCACATTTTCTGCTTTGTTGACCTTGCGACCCGCCGATGCACAAGGGACGTGAGAGATGATGACGAGGTGGCGACTGGGGAGGAGGAAGAGGAGGAGGAGGAGGAGGAGGAGGAGGAGGAGGAGAGGGAGAAGGAGATAAGAATAGCAGCCACATATCCCTCACATCTCAGAGTCCGTGAGTGTTTTTCTCACACAATGGGCGGAGGTCATGTACAACAACACTGAAAGGTAAAGAAAAAGAGGAAAAAAAACGTTTATATCCCGATCCAAAGAGAGATGGAAATAAAACTTCAAAATCTCAAAGGGAAACCAAACTCTAAGGAGACTTGACACTCCGCTCCTGTACACTTTGTTGACTCGATAGACAGGTGATTCAAGGACCAAATGACCACTTACTTGCATCTTAACCTACGCCAAATAACAGGCAACAGGCAAGTCCATCCTGCCTCTATAAAGCCTACTGGTGTCAGATATAGAAGAAGAAAAAATTACGTTAATGAAAAGTGGTGTTGCGATCCCTAAGAGTTTTGTGTTTTAAGCTCCCTTTAATATTTTTTCTCCCCTCGCCTCCAGCTGTCTTGTAAACCTGAAATTCCACGTCTGAAACATGACTTTTTATTCCTATTTCTACATCATAAGCAGAGTTTTTATTACCATTAGCATGATATAAAGTTAATATATAGTATTTATCATAGTCTCTCATTGGTTCTCGGCATCACAGAGCAGAACACAAACCAAAGCTGTGTTTCCTCTTCTAACCATCCAATTGCAATACTCTTGATACTCACTAATTTCCTGCATCACACTAGTACACATTGTTCTCGCTGTAAGTTACTCTAACATGGATTTTCTTTATGTTACATTGAGGTGAAGGTTGAAGGAGGAGAGGAGCGCTACGTAGAGGCTTGAGTAAGGTTGGCTGTAAGGTAGTTGATCCTGCTGTGTTGGAATAGTCCATTGTGTGATCCCAAGTGTTGAGGGAGAACGGTGAGGCTTGAAGGGATTTTAGGCAGACTAAGAATGGTACTTTGCCTTGATTGGGAAACACGGTAATGATAATAAAGACTAGTGTTACTCTTAGCCATACGGATACACACTAAAGATGACGGAGAGACCAGTTTACTCGCCACAGCTAGGGATGTGTAAGTTCTGTGGTGGTGGTGGTTGTGGTAGTGGTGGTGGTGGTGATGGTGGTGGTGATGGTTCTTAATCTAATAAATTTGTTCATCAGATCCCGTACACGGAGTTCATGTCACCCTTTACAGCTGCGTTTTCTGTATTTCTGTATTTTCTCCTTAGTTTAATCCTCCTCCTCCTCCTCCTCCTCCTCCCTCATCCTCATCCTCATCCTCATCCTCCTTTTCACACGTCTACATGCATTTCTTCACGCCTCGATCTTCCCTTAACACCAGCAGGTATATTAATGTGCAACACGACTTTCCTCCTCGCCTCCCGCCCTTTTCCTCCCTTCAGGCCACTCTCATGATTGCTGCTTCCTTCCCTCTCGATATCCTCTTTCAACATACATTTCTGATTCTGATTCTGATTCTGATGTATATGAATGAGATAAAAGTTGTTGTTGTTGTTGTTGTTGTTGTTGTTGTTAATCAGTATATATAGCATCACTCACTATAAGCTCGCACAAAAAAAAGTATAATTGAAAAACTAATGTAAATAAGATAAATGGAAGAACCTATGCATACTAATTTTACACGCGGATATGTTTCCCTCATGCCCTACGTGCACACACACACACACACACACACACACACACACACACACACACACACACACACACACACACACACACACACACACACACACACACACACACACACACGCACACACAGACTCGAAGGACGATACAGGGCGACAAAGAGGTTGGATAAACACTTGAAATACAACACCAAGTATATCATTTGAGAGAGAGAGAGAGAGAGAGAGAGAGAGAGAGAGAGAGAGAGAGAGAGAGAGAGAGAGAGAGAGAGAGAGAGCCGCCTCCTTCTATTTATATCCTACCTTTATCCTTGGTTGCCTCTGATGTTCATTTTTCAACCTTCTTGCCTAAAGACTTACCTTACGTCCACGCTTTTAAGGTCCATTATATTTATCAGTTAATACTTTCGTCACGTTCCTCTTCTTTACCTTCTCCTCCTCTTCCTCCTTCTCTTTCTCTTCCTTCTTCTTTTCTCCTCCTCCTCTTCCTCCTCCTCCTCCTCCTCTTTTTTTATAGCGTGACGGTTCTCATTTTCTTATAATCTTCCCTCAATTTTTTTTCTTATTTTTTTTTCTCCTCCTATTTCATGCATTTTTTAAGTTGCTATTGAATTTCCTTGGTACTTCTCCACGTCTTCCTTCCTCCTCCTCCTCTTCTTTCACCTCCTCCTCCTCCTCCTCCTCCTCCTCCTCCTCCTCCTCCTCCTCCTCCTCCTCTGAGTGGGGAGTGTTGTTCTGCCTTGAAGGATTTTTGGTTTGGCGATAAATATGTCGTTTTATTTCACATTACGACCGTTTCCACTTTTGTCCATTGTACATTAATAATGCTCTCTCTCTCTCTCTCTCTCTCTCTCTCTCTCTCTCTCTCTCTCTCTCTCTCTCTCTCTCTCTCTCTCTCTCTCTCTCTCTCTCTCTCTCTCTCTCTTCCTCTTTCCCTTTCCCTTTCCCTTTCCCTTCCTCCCTCCCTTCTCGCAATTCTTCTTCTTTCCCTCCCTCCACTCCCACCTATATTTTCCTCCCTTCCCTTCTCCTCTTCCTTCCTTCCTTCCTTCCTTCCTTCCTTCCTTCCTTCCTTCCTTCCTTCCTCCTGCCACCCCTCCCCTTCCCCTCACTTTCTCTCCTCCACCTTTATTTATTTCCTCTCTCCTCTGCTTCCCTCCATCGTATTGATGTTGCATACTGCTGACTCACCTTTGTTTGTTTACTTGTTTACTTGTTTGTGTGTTGTTGTTTTTGTTTGTTTGTTTGTCTTTACTCCTTCATGTATCTGAGAGGAATAGTTGTGTTATCCTTCGTGTTTGTTTATTTGTTTGTTTGTTTTTGTTTTTTTGTTTGTTTTTTGTTTTTCTTACCTCCGTTATTTGGTTATGAAATCTATGGTAATAATTGTAATGGTTTTGTGTTTGTTTTTCTTCTTGTTCTTGTTTTTTTTTTTCTTCTTGTTCCTTACCCTCTTTTGTTTTTTGTTTTGTTTTTGTTTTTTTAATATGTACTTGTTTTTCGAGAAGGTATGATTGAGTAGCGCTTTTATTATTATTGCACACACACACACACACACACACACACACACACACACACACACACACACACACACACACACACACAGGATCTGCTTCTCGTTTCCAGATTCATTCCACTAAACACCTCCTCCCCTCCCCCCCCTTATAACCCTTCCCCTAATGGCCTTTGCGCGCCCTTGGAGGCAGAGAGAGGCGGAGAGACACTGATTGGCATCCCTGTGGCGTGATTGGAGGAGGGCGGCGGCATGGCGGGGTGATCTGTCTCTCCTAACAATACCAATACCTCCCTCCTGTATTGACTCACCTGATGTTGTACTGGATGTTAGGTTAGGTTTGGGGTTGGTTTGGGTAGGGTTGGGGTTGGGTTGGATTGGGTTGGTTTGGGTTGGTTTGGGTAGGGTTGGGTTGGGGTAGGGGTTTGGTTGGGGTTGGGTTGGCGTTGGATTGGGTTGGATTGGGTTGGTGTTGGGTTGGTTTGGGTTTGGGTTGGGTTGGCGTTGGGTTGGTTTGGGTTTGGGTTGGGTTGGTTTGGCGTTGGGTTGGGTTGGGTTGGGTTGGGTTGGCGTTGGGTTGGTTTGGGTTTGGGTTGGGTTGGATGGGGTTGGGTTGGGTTGGGGTTGGGTTGGTTTGGGTTTGGGTTGGGTTGGATGGGGTTGGGTTGGGTTGGCGTTGGGTTGGTTTGGGTTTGGGTTGGGTTGGATGGGGTTGGGTTGGGGTTGGATTGTTTTGGGTTTGGGTTGGGTTGGTTTGGGTTGGATGGGGTTGGGTTGGGGTTGGATTGTTTTGGGTTGGCGTTGGGTTGGTTTGGGTTAGATGGGGTTGGGTTGGGGTTGGATTGTTTTTTGGGGGGGGTTTTTTGCGTTTTGGTTTTGGTTTTTATTTTATGGGTTGTTTTTTTTTCTACTCTATCTGTATGCTTCAGTCTTTTTTTTTTTTTTTTTTTTTCTAATGGTAAATAATGTGAAAGTTTATCCTTTGGGATGGGCTCTTATTTTTATCTAACTTTCTTTTTACTTTATCTGTATGCTTCAGTTTCTTTTTCTTTTTTAATTTTATTTTGGTTAATCTGTGCCTCGCCTCCACCACCACCACCGCCAGCACCACCACCACCGCCACCGCCAGCACCACCACCACCACCACCAGTATCATCGTTTTGTTCTGTCCATTAACACAAATTTATGTCTCATTTTCCAGCGTCAATATGCAATGAGTATAAATTGAACCCGAGTCTAATGAAAGAAGGACATAATGTTATGATGAAAACATACATTCAACAAAACCAAACACGAAGGTCAGTTAGATCATAAGAACCATTAAAAAAGAAGAAAAAAAAAGTACATATGCATACAATTCATACATTTTTGTTTCGCAAGGGACGAATTACTTCCTACAGCAGCAAGCGTCATCACCATTAATCATTTGACCATTAATGCCTGTAATTAAATTATCGTTATTGAATTAACGTTTGGCCGCGTCATACAGGTGAACGAGCCTCGCTGACCTTGCTGGATATTGCTACTGAACAGGTATTAAAAAATTATTGAGGTAATTGAATACGAACGTGACAGGTTGTGAGATTTTGTGTATTGTATTGTAGGTGCTGAAGGGGTGAGGGGGATGAAGGGGTGAAGGAAGGGTCAGGGATGAGGGGAGTGAAAGGGCATGAGGGAAATAAAAGGAAAATTTAATGTAATATCCTGTTTTAAGCGTATTATGAGAATGTATTGTGTGATTGTGTTTTTCCTATGTATGTGTGTTTGTATTTTGTCCAATTTTTTTGTAATACTGAAACTCGCATCGGTTACATATATTTCTTTTTCTATTTCATCCAACTTTTGTTTTACATTTTCCTCCAATCGTATAATTTTTATTTCGCTCTCCGTGTCCTCTCGTTATTCAGATTCTCTATTATTGTTTCCTGTTCCTGGATGTATAATTCTTTCCATTTTCCTATTCATTCTCTTCCATTTTTCATTTCTTTACAACAGCATCTGCAACATTCGTCTTTATCTTTTATTTTCCTCATTGTTTCCTGGACTGATTTATTTTCCTAACATAAACAATTGCATTTCATTTTTAATCACTTGGTATTCACGTGGCCTTTCTACCTCCTCTGTCTGCTTGCTCACCTCGTTACTGTCACCTCACCTCATCTCACTTCACCTCACCTCACACCTGCCTTCGCGCACCTGTGACTGAGCATCTCGTTCCAGGTGTGTAGTACAGGTAATTAGGGTGACAGGTAAGCTTTGTTCTTCTCTATGTAGTATTCCTCTTCCTTACCTGCACCAAACTTTCATCTCTAATTATCTCTCATTCACTCATTCTCTTTCTATCTTCGTCACATTTTCTTTCATGCTTCCTCTTCCTTACCTTCAACTTTCCTTTTTGTTTCTTATTTTTCTTTGAGTCGTGTGTGTGTGGGTGTGTGTGTGTGTGGGTAATGACCTTTTCTTCCTTTCTTTTTTACGTCTTTCCTATCAATAGCATCACCTTTTTCTTCCTTCGTAATATATATTGGTTTATTATTACACCGTTCTACCTTTTGTCTTTTCAAGGCTTATATTCCCTTTATCAAAATACTATTTCAGACTACTATAGACTCCCTTTTGTCTCAGTAGTAGTAGTAATAGTAGTAATAGAAGTAGTAGTAGTAGTAATAATAATGATAATAATAGTAGTATACCTTCTACTTCAATATCCTAATTAACACACAGGTAACTCATAACAACCATATAATTAACAATCACTTTTACAACTCACCTGTACAACTTCATCAAAGCCTTACCTGTCCTTACCTTATCCTCTTTGACACTATGACCTTTACCTGAATACCTGCCTACCTGCCTTCTTCACCTTTAGACACCTTAAGAATTTCGTTCGTACGCCTCTGTTGAGCGTGACACAATCTCATTAGCCTCACCTGGGCCTCGTAATTGTCTTACCTGCTAATGAGACAGGTGGCAAGGTAAGGCAAGGAAGAACGCGTGACTAGGAAGGGCGGATGGATTCTATTTTTTATACTTGTTTATGTGTCTGATTGTCTGACTATCTATCTCTGTCTCTTTGTTATGTGTGTGTGTGTGTGTGTGTGTGTGTGTGTGTGTGTGTGTCTGTGTGTGTCTGTGTGTGTGTGTGTGTGTGTGTGTGTGTGTGTGTGTGTGTGTGTGTGTGTGTGTGTGTGTGTGTGTGTGTGTGTGTGTGTTCGTGCATGAAAACTATTCCGCCCAGCAAAGCACTGTCAAAATAACAACAGATCCATAGTGAGAGAAATAGGGAATGGGAGTGAATGTCCACTATAGATAATAATGATAATAACAAAAATAATAATAATAATAATAAGGATAATAATAACAATAATAATAATAATAAGCATAATAACAGCATTGATCATAAAAATAAGTTTCTTTTTAAAGACTGACAATGGAAAATCAAATTATGGTTAACTTTTTTACATGTTATTTTATATTTTCTTTCTTCTCTTGACTGTATCCAAATTCTGACATCATTAATTTTCACGTCAGACACACACACACACACACACACACACACACACACACACACACACACACACACACACACACACACACACACACACACACACACACACACACACACACACACATCGCTCAATATTCAAACAGTAGTAATAGTAGTAGTGGTAATAGTAGTAGTAGTAGTAGTAGAAGTAGCAGTAGAAATAGTAATGATAATAAGTTCATGTTTAAATCCCCATCTTCAACTTCTGACTCCTCCTCGTCTGGTCTCGTCCTTGGGTTGAGGAGTGAGTGCAAAGTTCACGTACACACCAGCGCCGCGGGGTAAGCGGCGCTGCAGTGCATTTCACGGAGATAGAATCGGACGGCAGTAAAGATGACATTACGAGGCTATTAAGGCGATGGGCAACGAAGATAAAAGGAGAAAACACACACACACACACACACACACACACACACACACACACACACACACACACACACACACACACACACACACACACTTACTTACTTACGTACATACAGACACACAGTTCCATTAAGTGTCTAAACTCGAACCTCACTGTTTTCGTAGAACACTCTCTCTCTCTCTCTCTCTCTCTCTCTCTCTCTCTCTCTCTCTCTCTCTCTCTCTCTCTCTCTCTCTCTCTCTCTCTCTCTCTCTCTCTCTCTCTCTCTCTCTCTCTCTCTCTCTCTCTCTCTCTCTCTCTCTCTCTCTCTCTCTCTCTCTCTCTCTCTCTCTCTCTTTCTCTCTCTCTCTCTCATTTTTATTATTACTATCATTATTATCATTATTATTATTACTTTATCAGATGTAATGATGTTTCATCATATCATCATGTCTGGAGTGCGCGTGACGCTTATCGTTTGTTTTGGGGAGGGAAGTGACGTGGTTAGTGATAGGGTTTGGTGAATCATTTGTGTGCTGGGCGTCATAGTGGGCGGGGAGGCGGGCGTGGGGTGAGGATGGCAGCCATTGTAGTGTGTTAGCCGGGTGTCCAGTCCTCCACCTGCCTAAGTGTTACCCTTGATCGGATGAAATGAGTGACCCAAGTGACTGGTGAGGTGTAAACAAACGGGAGGAACTAATGTTATAAGTATTGATATTCAAACTGATCTTTTTACCTTGTTAATTTTTTTGCATTTGTGGTTTTTACTAATGTTTGCTAGTAATTGGGTTTCATGATTATTATTTCTCGGAGTTAGGAAATAGTTATGTCTGTATTATTTAGTTTTGTTCTTGTATTGGTGTTTGTTTCATTACATAAGTCGTGTTCGATTCAATGTTATAATTGTTAGTGTTAAATTAGTGGTTCGTGTCGATCATACTTATCACTGTTTGCAGTTCGAAGCACTTTGGATGAACGAACCTGCTTCGAGACACCACTCCTTGCTTACAGGGATCAACACAATTACTATTACTATTATCATTGTTATTATTATCATTATTGTTATTGTTTATTTTGTTTTATTTCTCAACATTCATCCTCACCAACACGTCCCTTTTCCTTTCATGTTTGTTCCCTTATATTCTCGTCTTACATCTTCCCTCTTACTCTCCACTTCATTCCTTCATCCTTCCCTGCCTCTCCTTCACATACCTTCTTCATTTTCTATTTCATTTTCGCTCACTTCCTTTCCTTCCTCCTCCTCCTCCTCCTCCTCCTCTGTGGTGTCACGCAATTCACCAAGAGCTACTCCTTCAATCTCCTTCCTCATCCTCACACTCCTCACGGTTCACTTGCAGGAAACTTCTCTCTCCACTCTAACTTTCCTTCTGCAAATATATGTTTTCCTCTCTAAGACTTCTCTCTTCCCTCTTTCATCATATCATCCCATATTTGTCAGTTTTCTCGTGTTTTACTTGGTTTTCTTATTCTGTAGTATCTCCTTCTTCCTCCTTCTATTTTTTTCATTATTCTCTTCCTTATTATTTTTATTTTGTTTTGTTCTTTTTTTCCGTATTATTATTCTTTTCTTTTTTTTTCCTCCTATTCATGATGCTTTTAGTTAATATCTTTTTTTTTCCGTATACTTTTTTGTATTCCTTTTTTTTTTTACTATTATTTCGTATTTGCTCATGTATCTTTCTGTATTTTCTCTGACATCACCTTACTCTTCCTGCAATCATCTCGCCTCCTCCTCCTCCTCCTCCTCCTCCTCCTCCTCCTCCTCCTCCTCCTCCTCCTCCTCCTCCTCCTCCTCCTCCTCCTCCTCCTCCTCCTCCTCCTCCTCCTCCTCCTCCTCTTCTTCCATGATCCTACCTTTAGTATCAAGATCCACTGAGTCGATTATAGCAAGTTTACAAGAGAGAGATAACTCAAGCTAAGACGTAAGACTTCTCCATTATTCTTACCTCCACTGCCCACTGTCCCTCCCTCCTTTCCCTCCTTCCTTCCTTTCTTCCTTCCTTCCTTCCTTCCTTCCTTCCTTCCTTCCTTCCTTCCTTCCTTCCTTCCCTCCTTCTTCCTTTCCTCCATGCATCCTTGCCTTTCTTTCTCTTCTTCCCCCTCTTCTTTTTCTTCTTCCTTCCCTCATTCCCTCCTTTTTTCTTTCCCTTCTTCATTTCCTTCTTTTATGCATGCCTTCCTTTCTCCTCTTTCCCTTCTTCCTTCCTTTCCTCTATTCATCCTTGCCTTCCCTCCCTCCTTCCTTCCCTCCCTCCTTCCTTCCCTCCTTCCTTCTCTTCTTTCTTTCCTCTATTCATCCTTGCCTTCCCTCCCTCCTTCCTTCCCTCCTTCCTTCTCTTCTTTCTTTCCTCTATTCATCCTTGCCTTCCCTCCCTCCTTCCTTCCCTCCTTCCTTCTCTTCTTTCTTTCCTCTATTCATCCTTGCCTTCCCTTCTTCCTTTCCTCCTTCATTCCCTCCCTCCTTACCTCCATCCATCCCTCCTTTCCTCCTAGCTTTTCTATATTCATCTCTGTCCTCCTTTCTCCTCTTCTCTCTCTTCTTTTACTCCAGTTTTTTTTTTTTCTCTCTCTCTGTCTGTTCTGTGTTCCTCTCATCTCTTCCTTATTTATTTTGTTTCCTTCCTGGTTTCCTTCCTTCTCTCTTTCCCTTTCCTTCCTCCTTGTGTTTATATCCTACTGGCTTAAAGTTTTATTCCTCTTCTTGTTTCTCTTTCCTTCCTTCTCTCCTTCCTCTTCTTCCTCCTTTCCTCCTACTCCCTCCTTTCTCTTTTTCCTCCTACTCCCTCCTTCTCTTTCCTCCATTGTTTTGTTTATCTTTTTTTCAAGCTTAATTTCTTTTCTTTCTTTCTTTTTTCTTGCTATTCTTCCATTCCATTGTTTTTACTTTTGTGTTTTTGCTCTTTTTCTATTTTTTAGTATTTATTTTCTCTATTCCTTCCTTCTCTACGCACTTTTTTTTTTTTCTATGTGTATTTTTTTTTCCATTATTATTTGACGTGCTCTCCTCTTTGATTCCTCTTCCTTTTCTTTTTTTTTAATTCTTCCTTCCTTTTTCTTCCCTTTTATCCCATCCTACCTTTTTTCTCTCCTTTTTTTCCCTCTTTTATCTAAATTTCATTCCATTTATTTTTTTCCCTCGCTGGGCCTGAACAAAGGAGGAGAAAGTAATAAAGTTTTCTAATTATTGAAATCATTTACAATATTTCTCTCTAATTTCTATATATATATTTCTTTTTTTTTCAAATTCTGATACGTAAGAGAAATTGCTACATTTTCTCTAATGACACTTCAATTTCTCCCTGAAGTAATTAACTCACTTCCACTAGTCTTATTTTTTTTCCAACATTTATTTATGATTTTATATTTTATTCTTTATTTTTGTTTTCAGCTGATAATTTCACACCCTGTCTCTGCCTCTTGCTCTCTCTCGCTCTCTCTCGCAAGGTGATTACAGATTTTCAACGTCTGTCTGTAAGTCGTGAAGGTAAAGTGGGAATATTAAACAGGATATCCGTTACGGCCTTAATCACCTTATTAAATCGTTGAGCAAACACCTGCTGGCCAGAAGCGTCAACTGTGAGTGATTTGTGGGTGTTATTAATAGGAGGGGAAGCGGTGATGTGTTTTGTGTGTGGGGCGGGAAGTGATTAACGAAGTGTGTGTGTGTGTGTGTGTGTGTGTGTGTGTGTGTGTGTGTGTGTGTGTGAGTGTGAGTGTGAGTGTGAGTGTGTGTGAGTGAGAGAGAAAGAGTGAGACAGAGAGACAGAGACAGACAGAGAGAGACAGACTAATAGAAGTAGAGAGACATTCAGACTAACAAGCAGACAGACAGACAGCTAAAGAAGAAATATTGGATAGACAGACAGACAGACAGACTAACTAAGTAAACAAACCTAGATAAAGAGAAAAAACAGCACAAAGGACAGAGATAATGAGACAGACAGACAGACAGACAGACAGACAGACAGACAGACAGACAGGCAAACTGACACATTCCTAAAAAGACAGCCAGCAACACAGACATAAACAGAAACATTCGGACTTTGACAAAAAATAAAAATAAAAACAGACATTCAGACAGACATATACACGGACCAATGCCTCGCCTCGTCCCCCCCCCATAGACCCCCGCCTCCCCTGACCCCCCCTGACCTCCTCCCCGCCATCTCCCATAATGCACCTCACCACCACCACCTCCGCCAAGCTAACCGGAACCAAAATTTTAAGCTCAAACCGGAACTATCAAAAAAAAGAGAGAAAAAGAAAAAGAAAGAAAGAAGGAAAGAAAACTCTGGTAATTCCTGGCAGAACTTTTTGTTTATTTCCTGCTTTGTGGCGGATGCTCTTTTCCTTCACTTTTTTTTTTTTTTTTTTTTTTTTTTTTTTTTTTTTTTTACGCTGTCCTGTGTTTTGAGAGATGATGGTTTTCTTTTTGTTTTGTTTTTCGTTTCGTTTCAGTTCCATGTTTCGTTGCCAGAAAAGATGAAACACAACAACATGAGCAGGTGGATAAATCTGAACGCACACACACACACACACACACACACACACACACACACACACACACACACACACACACACACACACACACACACACACACACACACACACACACACACACACACACACACACACGGACCTAAGAAGCTGCTCGTTAAATCACATGATGAAAAATAAATTAAAGAAATTAAGAAAAAGAGAAAGAAAAAAATATATAACATGACAAGAAAATTACGTGTTGCAGAATTCAAAGGAAAAATAAGTCAACTAAATATAATTAAATATGACGATGCAAAGATTATCTGACGTGTGTTGAGTGCAGGTGAGCAGAAAGCAGGTGTTCAGCAGGTGTTCAGCAGATGTTCAGCAGGACGAGTATAAGGTGACCTGCTGTTTATGCTTTACTAGTTATGAATTATGCAAATAAAATAACTCCATTTTCAACCTCGTTAGCGATAGGAAGATTGAAAAATTTTGTTACTCTATAACCAGAACAGATTGAGCCTTCAGCCAAACCTATACTGCAGTGGGAATAATAAATTGTTTACGTCATTCAGTGTCATTAAATGTAAGCTCGTTTGGTCTTCCATAATGATAAACTGTGAAGCCTTATTAGTTGATGCATAACATTTAATTTGCGGAATATGGCACGTAATTTATAGCTGTGACAAAAGTGTTAAAATCATTATTATTCTTTTATTTATTTTATACTGAAACTGAAATAATTTGTGTTAGAAAAAAAAAGTTAATTCCGTTTTTTTTTCTCTTTCTTCTTCCTTTCCTTAATTTATTTCTTTCTTCCATTGTGAAGTCAAGCTTTTGTTACCTTCAATATTCTGGTCACTTTTCCCTTTTTCTTAATTCATTCCTTTCCTGCTCTTAAATTAGTTATACTTTTTTTTTTCTTTTCTCATCCTACCATCCCGTCATCTCTCTTTTCCTCTTCTCTCGTTCCTCTCCTCTCCTCTCGCCATCTCCTGTTATCTTGCCATCTCCTCTACTCTCCTCGCCATCTCTCCTCTCCTCTTCTCTCCTCTCTTCTCGCCATTTCCTCTCTTCTCCTCTCATATTGCCATCTCCTCTCCTCTCTTATCTTGCCATCTCCTCTTCTATCCTCTCATCTCCCCTCCTTTCCTCTGCTCTCCCCTCCTCTCCTCATCTCCTCCCTCTGTCTGGCTCCACGTGAAAGAGTCTCCAGGAAAGTGTTTATTTAACCCTTGAAACTGGCGGCTTGCTCACCCTTTGTGGGATGTGGCTGCAGGGCCTTGACAAGAGAGAGAGAGAGAGAGGAGAGAGAGAGAGAGAGAGGAGAGAGAGAGAGAGAGAGAGAGAGAGAGAGAGGAGAGAGAGTGAAAAAAAAACACGCCAAACAAACACTGTGCTCTAAACTTGGTGCGCTGGCCTTAAATGTAAAAGCAAACAGAATCAAGCAGCTTCGGAAAAGATTTGATAAAAAAGTGAAACAGACAGACAGATAGACAGACGCAGACACACGAAAGCAAATACAGAGATGGAAAGGTAAAATAGATAATGTTATGTAGTCGCTTTTCAAATACATGGAAAATATATTGAAATACATTAAATTACGAATAGGTAAAAAAAAAAAAAATTCGTGGGTAAGAAATTTTTCAGCGTGTAGATTTTGGTGCCTAATTTAAGCCTCCCATAACTACGCCAGCTTTGATGAATGCATGAATATATTATGCAAATGTATTATTAATTAGAAAGTAATCAGGGACCCCATTTTTTATCCCTTACTATCGAAATATATCTGTCTCTCCTGCCTTCTGCATTATCCCCCCTTTACCTCCCTTTCCCCTCCCCTTCCCTTCCCTCCCGCCTTTCCTTCTCTCCCTCTCTCCTTCCCTTCCTCCTTCTTGTTTTCTTTCTTTCTCTATTTCCTTTCGTTTATCTTGCGTCTTTTTTCTTTTTTTTTCCTCTTTCCTGTTTTCACATTTTTCTCGTGTGTCTCGCTTCCCCCTATTCTCCCTTTCTTCATATACCGTTCTCCCTCTATTCGTATCCGTCTTCCTATTTCTCTCCCTTTCCCTCCTTCATCTTCACTTCTCCTTCTTCTGACCTTCCAGCCATTTCCCTTGACACTTTTTTCTTCTCTCCTCTGTGCCTCCCTCTTCCATTTATCTCCTTCCATTTCTTACCTCGCACTTCCCTCCTTCAACCCTTCTTCCTCCTCCTGTCTTCATCTCTATTTTCACTTTCTCTTTTTTTGGTTCTAGTTTGTTTTCTTATTCTTCCTTCCTTCGTCTGCTATTCCCTTTATCCAGACAGTCACTTTTATTCTAGATTCAAAGGGTTCGTGAATCTATTTAGAGGATTTTAAAGTAGTAATATCAAACATTTTTTTTCTCTCTCTCTCTCTCTCTCTCTCTCTCTCTCTCTCTCTCTCTCTCTCTCTCTCTCTCTCTCTCTCTCTCTCTCTCTCTCTCTCTCTCTCTCTCTCTCTCTCTCTCTCTCTCTCTCTCTCTCTCTCTCTCTCTCTCTCTCTCTCTCTCCTTTATGCAGTAGCTTTGATATGCAAAACCTTAGGTACACACGATATTGTACACAAATCCTTTTTCACACCAAATCTTCCGTCCACAAACAACCTTCTCTTTACACAAAATACGTTTGGGCAAAAAATTTATGTCCTCCATTAAACCTTAACGTTCGTGCGGCTCGTACACACACACACACACACACACACACACACACACACACACACACACACACACACACACACACACACACACACACACACTCAAAAAACATCATTATCGCACTTAGCGGGGAGTTGGTTCATGCATTATCGAACGCCGCGTGTTACCTCCCATCCCAAGACCAAGACCAAGGCCGAGACCCGTGACACTCAAGATTAAGCTCAAATAACCTGGAGTTTCAAATTGTACTACCAAACATTGCCTTCTTCACCGCCTTCCTCCTCCTCCTCCTCCTCCTCCTCCTCTCCTCCTCCTCCTCCTCCTCCTCCTCCTCCTCCTCCTTTTACCTATCTCGCGCCGCTGCTCATGAGGCTTCTGAGGAAAATTTGCAGCCTCGTTATGCCTTGAAATGGTCGCAGTCGGTTGAAATTGGACGACTGACGGAGAAAATTGGTCAAGATGAGGCGGGACAGGAGTGATCTGGGGACCCTTGATGTTGGGATGAAGGCAGCGAGAGAGAGAGAGAGAGAGAGAGAGAGAGAGAGAGAGAGAGAGAGAGAGGAGAGAGAGAGAGAGAGAGAGAGAGAGAGAGTATGGTTTTCTTTACCCTCTCGTACTGTTGAGGTAGAATGGGAAGTCTTACAAATATAAACAAACAAGAAGGGGAATAATTTTAAATGCATGACGTGGAGGGAAATGAAATGTAAAAATAAAATAAAAATATTAAAGAAAAATAGAACCAAAAGGAAGATGTGATGAATACATAACAACAACACTGCAAATAAAAGGAAAGATACCAAAGATAACAGAGAGGAGCAGAGGGAGACACGATAACAGTATAATCAGTAATTCATAAGCAACAGAAGGGGTGACAAAGGCATGGAAACACACACACACACACACACACACACACACACACACACACACACACACGACATTTACATTGCAAAACTAACACATACATATATACATAGAAACAGGACACGCGGTTATTTAAGCTACGAAAACACACACACACACACACACACACACACACACACACACACACACACACACACACACACACTCACGCACTCACGTACCCTCACCCATCTAGCACTTCATCCCCTCACCCTTGCCATCCCCTCACTGCACACTTCTCCCTCGATAACCAGATGCGAGGGAGCTCAGAAAGGGAAACCGGTTCGCTTTAGATGAGAACTATAGCGAATTGCAATCAAGTTCAATTCGCTTGGATCCGAAATCTCTCCCAGCAGAGGACGAGGAAACACGACAACTGTGAGAGAGAGAGAGAGAGAGAGAGAGAGAGAGAGAGAGAGAGAGAGAGAGAGAGAAGAGAGAGAGAGAGAGAGAGAGAGAGAGAGAGAGAGAGAGAGAGAGAGAGAGTCTGAATAATTGACTCATCCAAGCTAAAAACAAGGTTATAATTGTATAGAATATAGAATCTTTCGTTTACCTGTTAGCTGAGTTGTCTAATTTTATCCAGGTGAAAGGAAGGAACTTGAGGTGGTGAGAAGCCGCGCTAATTAGTTGTGTGTGTGTGTGTGTGTGTGTGTGTGTGTGTGTGTGTGTGTGTGTGTGTGTGTGTGTGTGTGTGTGTGTGTGGTGTCCTCTGTGTTCTATGCTATTTGATGCCTTTATTAATACACCTGTATGAGTTTGGAAATTAGAGAGCATTCATTACCTTTTTTCCTCTCTCTCTCTCTCTCTCTCTCTCTCTCTCTCTCTCTCTCTCTCTCTCTCTCTCTCTCTCTCTCTCTCTCTCTCTCTCTCTCTCTCTCTCTCTCTCTCTCTCTCTCTCTCTCTCTCTCTCTCTCTCTCTCTCTCTCTCTTTTTATTATTATTTGATGTCATTTGACGATGCCGCAAAAATGAATTATTGGAATCTAGGTCAGTTTGTTTTTTTTCTCTTTTTTTTTTCTCTTTTTATTTCTCAC
>JAXIVD010002612.1:22500-40000 GCA_036785275.1 Cancer borealis
AATAGTGAATGGAAGGTGATTGTGGTGGCGTAAGAAGAGGAAGAGGAGGAGGAGGAGGAGGAAGACACAAGATGAAAGACCAGTGAGAGAGAGAGAGAGAGAGAGAGAGAGAGAGAGAGAGAGAGAGAGAGAGAGAGAGAGAGAGAGAGAGAGAGAGAGAGAGAGAGAATTTATATCTCACCTGATGACAGTCATACAAAGAAAACTTTTTAAATGGAATAGAAAAATTATATAAAAACAAGAAAACTTATTCATATTATATATAATAGAAAAAAACGAAGTCAATGATATTCTTTTTTGTCTTTCATAAATCCTCAGCAATCCTCTTGTGTGTTCCTCCTCCTCCTCCTCCTCCTCCTCCTCCCCCCCCTCCTCCTCCTCCTCCTCCTCCTCCTCCTCCTCCTCCTCCTCTTCCTCCTCCTAACCACCTCCTCTCTTCTTCTCTTTACAGCCCTCATCTGCACTGCCTCACCCCCTCCCTCCCTTTCCGTTCCAGAATTAAATAGTACTACTTTACGACCCATGTTTCTCGCTGGCTTTTCTGACCCCAGGTGTGCCTCTTCTAATTATTTACCTGAGTGAAAAATACGAGGCAGGAGAGAGGGAGAGGAAGAGTGAGCGGCAAGGCTTAGGGTTAGAACACAGGAAGCAAGTACAGGAGGGGAAGAGATAGGTGTTGTGCGTCGAGGAGGAGAAGGGAAGAAGGGGAAGAAAAAGTCAACAAAAAGTGCTATCTTCCCTCATTCTCCTGTTCCTTCCATGCGAATATAAAAAGTGTGTGTGTGTGTGTGTGTGTGTGTGTGTGTGTGTGTGTGTGTGTGTGTGTGTGTGTGTGTGTGTGTGTGTGTGTGTGTGTGTGTGTGTGTATAAAAGAGCCTTCCTTCATTATATACAGAAAAAATACAACCAGTGAAGAAGGAAGGGCAGGAAAGGAAAGTGAAATGTTGGGAATACAATTTCTTTCAACGCGGGGTAAAAGAAAAGAAAATATGATTGCAAAAAAAATATATTAAAAGGCAAAGTTGTAATTATTTTTGCAATGAATGTGAAATCAAAATCAGGAAGAAACATATATATAGATAAATAGAAAATGTATTTTTTGTGGGGATACAAATTATATTCATTTACATTTTGAATTATTAAACACAAAATAGAAATACAGACGATGAAGAAATACAAAAAGGAATTATCTACATTATGAGGGAGAAGGAGATAAAGAGAAAGAGAGAAAGAAAGAGAAGCTTAGTGAAGGGAAGACTTAAGTTTTAAAAATCGAAGAAGAGAGAGAGATGGAAAGTAAAGTAAGAGAAGGACTTATGACGCAAAGAGGAGACGAGAGAGAGAGAGAGAGAGAGAGAGAGTGGAGAAGGGAGAGAAGAGATAAGAGCACCAGGAGGGAGGAGTTACTGGAGGCAAATTTGTGAGGTGTGTGCTTCCCCCCAACACACACACACACACACACACACACACACACACACACACACACACACACACACTCAGACTTCCCTCCTTTCCTCTTTCCTCCCTCCCTAACCATTGATCATCTTCAGAGGGGAAGGAAGCTATAATAGTGTTAGAGGAAGGAGGAGGAGGAGGAGGAGGAGTTAATATTGGTGTTATTTATTTATTTTCCAAGATAGATGGATGTTCTTTTCTTGATAGTTTGTGTTGTGTTGATATTATTCTGGCGGTGTTTGTGGTGGTGTTGCTGCTGCTGATGATGATGATGATGATGATGATGGTGATGGTGATGGTGATGGTGATGGTGATGATGATGGTGATGGTGATGGTGAGGAGGAGGATTATGGTGGTGATTAATGGTGATAAAGTTCTATTTGTGTAGTAACTTTTGTACTGCTATAGCTATGGTAATAACCTTTGTACTTCTATAGCTATGGTGATAAAGGTGATGATAGTGGTGGTGGTGTGTCAATACTATGATGCAATGATGGTGATAAGAGGTCAGGGTCATGATTGATTATGGTGATGCTGGTGATGATGATGATGATGATGATAGTGATAGGTAGTGTGGAGGTTGTGGTGTTGATAAATATAGTGTGGTAATGTTATATTCTAATTCTTCCTCTTCTTTTTCTTTCCCATCTTTTCTGTGCAGTGTTTCGTCATTACCTTAACCACCTTAACCTAACCCTTTACCTTGCCTTACAGTGATGCAGGCGGCGGTTGTGGTGGTGGGCGGGGGCGTGCACGGGAGTAGCGCTGCCTTGCACTTAGCACGGGCGGGCCAGGACACCATTCTTTTAGAGCAGGTGAGGGAGACTGGAAAGTAGGTGATAAGGGGATAGGTAAGTGTATGATATGTCTCTACTACTCCTACTACTACTACTCCTACTACTACTACTACTACTACTACTACCCTTCCTGCCCCTACCACAGTTCCCGTTACCACACTCCCGGGGCAGTAGTCATGGCCAGACACGCATCATTCGAACAGCCAACACAGGCATCCCTTCCCTCACGCCCATCATGGTGGATTCCTTCAGTATGTGGAAGAAGCTGGAGCAGGAAGGTGGTGTGTCCCTGTTGAGGTGAGATTAAGAAATGAGTAAAAGATGCAATGAATAAGCAAGGCATGGTGGAGGTGAGTGAATATTTGGAAGTAGGAAAGAAAAATTAATGTATGAAAATAATAATATAAATAAACTGTAATTGACTGGAAATATTAATGAGGTAAATGATTACTAATATGCTTCTGTTTTTTTTTTTTTTTTTTTTTTTTTTTTTTTTTCTATTATTACTCTATGCCTCCACCATTCATCTAGGCCTATCTAGTTTCCTCCACCATTCCTTATTCATTATCTGCATCACTAATTCATTGTTTTTACCTATAATCAATTCATTTTCTTGAACAACGCCTATCCATCATCATCATCATCATCATCATCAAAATACTCTCATAACCCTCCTCCTCCTCCTCCTCCTCCTCCTCCTCCTCCTCCTCCTCCTCCTCCTCCTCCTCCTCCTCCTCCTCCTCCTCCTCCTCCTCCTCTTCTTCCCCCCCTAGGCCAAACCCAATGCTCGCTGTGAGTGACAATAAAACAGAGTTGGCCAGGATCGCCAGGTCAATCGAGAAGGGAGGTCACAAGCCTATCGTATGCAAGGTCAGCGACATCAACCGGAAGTACAAGTGAGTGGACGGCCATTACGCCATTTTAACGGGACATGATTCTCTCTCTCTCTCTCTCTCTCTCTCTCTCTCTCTCTCTCTCTCTCTCTCTCTCTCTCTCTCTCTCTCTCTCTCTCTCTCTCTCTCTCTCTTTGTCGTCTCTTGTATCGTTTGAAATACTATTTTATGTGACGACTCGTTTTTTATTCTCTCGCATTCCGTTTTCTTTTGTAACTGTCCCTTTGTTATAACTTTGTAATGGTAGACAAATAATAATAATAATAATAATAATGATAATAATGATAATAGCATGTAGTCTTTTTTTCATTTTTCTTCGTTATATACGTTGTTTTATAAGCTTATAGTCCGCCTCCCTTATTAATGATGGAATAAACGTCAAAACATAATTACTATTATTATCAATATCAAAACTATACACGAGTTTTTGATCTATTTTTTTTATTTATTTATTCCTATCATTATTATTATTATTTATTTATTCATGTATTCCTTTATCTTTATTTATTATCTATTTTCTTTATCTATTTATTCATTTATTTTTGTTTTTTATATATTCATTTTAGTTTATTATTTTTTTATTTATCTATTTATTCATTTATTTTTGTTTTATATATATTCATTTTACTTTATTTATTCAAGTTTTTTTTTACCTGCGCCTTCCACAGAACGAACTTCCCTCAAGACTGCGAGGCAATCATTGACCCGAGCGCAGGTGTGCTGATGGCAGACAAGTGTGTGCAGACCCTACAGGTGTGTGTGTGTCTGTGTGTGTGTGTGTGTGTGTGTGTGTGTGTGTGTGTGTGTGTGTGTGTGTGTGTGTGTGTGTGTGTGTGTATCTGTGTATCTGTGTCTGTGTGGGTGTGGGTGTGAGAGAGAAAGAGAAAGATGATCAATGAAGCAAGTGCAATTGATTGGAATCGAACTGGTGCTTCTGGTAAAATCACACACACACACACACACACACACACACACACACACACACACACACATACACATGATTCTTACCCCCGAGTTCAGCCGCTTCTTCCATTACATGCAATTTATATCACATTATCGACCAGCAGATAATTACGTGTATTTTTTTTTTTTTTATCATCCCACAACCTAACCATCTAACCCTCGCCCCTCGCCCCCCTCCTCCCCTCCTCCCCCCTCGCCCCCTCCTCCCTCCTCCCCCCTCCTTATTTATCCAAGAATTATCAAAGAAAACGGGATAGCGGCAACCCACCTGATTATGTCTTACGGAAATAATGGACCGGAGACTCTTCTAATCCAAGGCAAGGGGAAGGGGGTGATTTAGATTTAGAAGCAGTGGTTTGTGTTTGTTTGTCTATTTTTAGGCTGTTTCTGGACGTGTGTGTGTGTGTGTGTGTGTGTGTGTGTGTGTGTGTGTGTGTGTGTGTGTGTGTGTGTGTGTGTGTGTGTGATGATATATTATTAAACGCTAATCTATCAAAGAATCTCTCTCTCTCTCTCTCTCTCTCTCTCTCTCTCTCTCTCTCTCTCTCTCTCTCTCTCTCTCTCTCTCTCTCTCTCGGCAGCGGTTGTTCCGAGAGGCCGGTGGACGTGTGGTGGACGAGTGGCCGCTGGAGGAGGTGGAGGTGAAGTCCAGTGAGGAGGTGGAGCTGAGGGGTCCGAAGGGGCGTGTGAAGGCGGCCAAAGTGGTGCTCTGTGCGGGGCCGTGGGCGGGTCCTCTCCTAGCCAAGATGGGCGTGCATATACCCCTTGAGTACGTGTGTGTGTGTGTGTGTGTGTGTGCGTGTGTGGGCGTGGGGAGTATTTGTGTGTGTTTGTGTTTATACTCTGAATTTTGTATTTTTTTAATATCCCAAATTATGTGGTATTTTATATACTTTTTTTATATATTTGTTTTAAGTTTATTTTGTCATCTTACGTATATTTCTATCTATTTTTTATATATGTTTTTTTACTCCTTAAATGTTCTTCATATTCAATATATATAAATAAATATATATATATATATATATATATATATATATATATATATATATATATATATATATATATATATATATATATATATATATATATATTTCGATCTATTACACCTAATAAGTATTTCCACCATTATTACATTAGTTCTTCATATCTGTGACAGAAGTTCTTTTACACAACACATAAGTTTCCTTTTCCGTGAACTTTCCTTACACACATCTCACTGAATCCATCCTTTCCCTTCTCGACCAATCCGGATGCAGGGTGCAGCGGATCTCGGTCTTCTATTGGCGGATCAAGGACAAAGCCACGCCCACCATCTCCTTAGTCGATCATCGGTTGCTGGTGGACGGTCACAATTACGGTGTTCCTGTCTTGGAGTACCCAGGCAGGATGAAGGTGAGGGAAGGGACGAGGGATTCGAGGTAAAGGAGGAAGGAAGTTGAGGAACGTCGCTGAAAGAGTGCGTGGGTTGATGCGGCTAAAAGGAGAGCAAGATGAATAGAAGGAAATGCTTGTTGGTGAAGTAAGGTTTGCAAGGAATGGAAAAGACGCGGGAAAAAAGAAGAGAGGGAGAAAGAAGACTTGAGGTGCACGGAGAGGAGGAAGAGACTGAAAGAGTAACGAGTTTGTGGCTAGAAGGGAAAAGAAGACTAGAAGAGGGGTAGGGTGTGTGTGTGTGTGTGTGTGTCTATGTCTATGTCTGTGTGTTGGGGGGGGGGGTGAAAGGGAAGGGAGAGTGAAGGAAAGGGAAATGAGTAGTTACCAAAAGCCGGAGGGAAGGAAGGAGGGAAGGAATGTCTAATTGTCCTCGTAAAGTAAGTTTTGAAGAGAGAGAGAGAGAGAGAGAGAGAGAGAGAGAGAGAGAGAGAGAGAGAGAGAGAGAGAGAGAGAGAGAGAAAGAGAAAGAGAAAGAGAAAGAGAGAGAGAGAGAGGGAGGAAGAATTACTATGAAGAGGCTTGGTTGTGATGAGGAAGAAGTAACGAGATGAGGGGAGGAGATGCTTCACTCCCTCGTAATCCCCTCACCTCCACTTTTCTCCCTTATCTCCACACCCTCCTCCTCTCCCCGCCGTTCATCTCATCTCATCTCTCTTCTTCATCTCCTCCATCGCACCAGCTCGTTCGTAACTTGTTCGTAACTTGTTCGTAACTTTGCCCTCATCCCTCTGTCTTGATTCAGTTATAGGTCCGCTCCTTCCCTTCTTCGCATCTCATATCATATTCATACTTTCCTTCCAACGTCCCTCATTCCTTACCCTTCCTACTCTACCCTACTTCCCCTCCACACCTTGTACCCTTTCCTCTGTTTCTTCCCCTTGTAATCCCTCTCTTCCCTTGCTATCATGCCTCCTCCCCTCACTCTATGTTCTCCCTCCAGCTGGTGCATCACAGGGGCTCCGTTATCTCAGGCCCAGAGGAGAGGGACAAGGTACCAGCATCAATTGAACACCGGCAGATGATGGTGAAATACGTCAAGGATACGTTTCCTGGCCTTGAACCCGTGCCTGTAGTGGAGGAATCTTGCTTGTATACGGTAGGTTGATATTCTTTTCTATATATTTTTTTTTTCCTTATATATATTTTTTTCTCTATCTCTATCTCTATATCTCCAGGTTACTCCAGATAACGAATTTGTGGTGGATCGTCACCCTCAGCATCCCAACGTTATCTTCGCGTGTGGATTCTCAGGTTAGTGTGTGTGTGTGTGTGTGTGTGTGTGTGTGTGTGTGTGTGTGTGTGTGTGTGTGTGTGTGTGTACAAGTGAATGAAACCCAATATATATGTTATGTATGTACGTATTTTCAAGTTCCATCAAATCTTGGCGCTTCTCCAGTGACTTGTTTCCGGTAATCCAACTCCAACATAATTCATACACAGCCTCCTCTCTCCCCTCTCCCCTCTCCTCTCTTCTCTCTCCCCTCTTCCCTCTCCCCTCTTCCCTCTCCCCTCTTCCCCTTCCCTTGCCACTCTCCCCTCAGGCACCCTCACTTAGGCGATCCCAGCTACCTCTTCACATCCCTACGGCTAAGAGGGCTCCTTACCTGGTCCCCTCGAGTCCGTTGCTGCTGAGGGGAGTTAATCTGCCTCTCGTATTCAAAGATGGAGTCACTGGGAGAGGAGTTGAGGGGAGGAGTGATGCAATTAGGTGGAATGCTAATATATTTCCTGTAATTAATCATAGTGGGAGTAGTAGCAGTAGTAATAGTAGTAGTAGTAGTAGTAAAAGTATGAGGAAGAGATGGTGGAGATGTAAAGTGTATTATCTTTTTTGGAAGCACCTTGGACCCCCTAATTTCCTCCACCTTCCCTCACCTGTCGTTTCCGCTGCAGGTACCGGGTTTAAGATTGCCCCGGCTATTGGAGAAGACCTGTGCCGGCTTGCCCTCGGTCTCCCTACCGTACGAGACCTCTCCGCCTTCAGTGCCTTCAGGTTCAAGCCCCGAAGCAAGATATAGTGGCACCTTACCTTGCCTGGCCTTGCCTTACATTACCTAACCTTGCCTAACGTTACCTAACCTTACTTTGCCTTACTTTGCCTTGCCTTGCCTTGCCTTGCCTTGCCTTATTTTACCTTATCTTACATTACCTTACCTTACCTTTCCTTGCCTTGCCTTGCCTTGCCTTGCCTTGTCTTGCCTTGTCTTATAAGTAGAAAAGACTTGGGCAATGAAGGTATAGAGACACATTGGATTACCTGTAAAACTATTAACCTGTACTAATGTTTGTTTATCTTCTCCTTAATGATACGCAGAAAGCCAGGAAAAGTAAATAAAGATAGATAAAAAAGGAAAGTAAAGAATGTGTCGAAAGATATCCACAGACAGACATACAGACAGACAAGTAAGATACAACTGACGAAGCTGTCTTGAACGTGACTTGAAAATGTGTATAATTGAGAGACAGACAGGTAAGATAAGATAAAGAGACAGACAAATGGAGATAAATAGACAGTGAAGGGAATGGAAACACGAGACAAACAAGACCTTAAAAGGGAAACAGGAAAGTCTTGAGACACGCCAGGCATTCATCACTTTATCACTTTAGTCCTGCCTTCAAATGTGCAAGAAAAAGGAAAAAGAAAACGAGGAGTAACAGCGTGATGGAACTAACTAACCTTTACGAACACGCAGCCACGGAGAGAGAGAGAGAGAGAGAGAGAGAGAGAGAGAGAGAGAGAGAAAAGAAAAACATACTCCACTTTAGCCATATTTTATTTTCTTATTAACTAATTGATTGACTAGTATGAATATCACTTGACATTTATAAGAATTTCGAGTATTTTTCTTCTTTTTATGAATGTTTTGTTAGTAATCCTCCTCCTCCTCCTCCATGAAGGTGGTATGCCAACATTTATGGTAATTCGAAAGGCACGAATCCTAACACTGAAACACTAAACTCGCTTCGCTTCTCTGGAAAAAACTCCCAAACTTTATCAACAATCCCAGAATCCATTCCCAGAACTTCCCTCAGAGCGTCGTCCTGATCTTTCCACCTGTAACGACTGACTCTTGTACGATGGAAGAAAATGGGAGACGGGGGGAAAAAATAGAAATAAAGAGAGAAAAAAAAAAGTGGAAAAAGTCTTCAGAACTTCTCGCTCTAAGCAAATTCACTTGCAACCATTTTTGAACACCCTCGTTTTGAGTGATGGAATTATAGCCTCGCCCCCCCCCCCCCTTCGCCCCCCTTTTTGCCCCCCTTTTGCCCTTTCACTTCTTCCTCTATTAGTTTTGTATCGTATTTGAGGTCCAAAGGTGCAGTGCATGTTTAGGACGCAGCGTGACTTGCATGTCGTTAAGGGTTGATCCTCGTCCTCTCATCCTACGCTCCCCTCACCCTGGGAAATAACTTTTTTTTTCCCCTCCCCTCTCTGTTGTTGTTGTTTTTAGCTGGAGTAGTAATAGTAGTAATAGTAGTAGGAATAGTAGTTGATGTATTTTTTTTCTCTCTCTCCTCCTCAGTTATTCATTATTCATACACTTCTTCACTTTTTTCTTTTTTTTTTATATTATCATTCACGTTTGGTAATGATCTTCGCTGCCTTGTGGACAATGTGAGTTTCAGTTTGTGAGGAGTTTGAGAGAATGAGTTTAATTTTTTTTCTCTTCATTTATTTAATCACCGAGTTTGTGTGTACATAGAATAGAAGCGAAGTTAATTAGTGTTTTTTACTGGACTGTCGAGCGTAAAAGTGTGTTAATAGGCACTGACATTACACACTTGATTACTCTTCTAAGTAGGTGGAGTATGTCATTATTTATTACACACACACACACACACACACACACACACACACACACACACACACACACACACACACACACACACACACACACATACATACATTCATATACTATATATTCGCAACTAAACTCTTGAATAGATTGTGCAAATTTCACAGTTAGAAACATAATGTATTTGGTTTTTTTTATTGCCAAATATTATGTACTTATTTTTAAAGGAAAGACTAGATCCATTGTCGTTTATGCAAGAAGCTTTTAGATTTATCCGTTTCAGTAATACATTTCCTGAACGAGATGGTAAAGAAAGATTCACATTTATATTTGTAATGTTTCATATGAATACTAGAAAAATACCGAGGAATAATCTTAAATAATTTCACTCAATGCGCTTTTTCTCATGTTATTAAACAAAACATGATCATTATTGCAGCAGCTGTATTACTTATTAACTCATGCTGGCTTGGTCATTATATCAAAAAAGTGTTGCATAACTCAACATTAATTATCCCACTGACAAATTTATCTTCACATTATTTGAGATCTAAATTTAATGATATTTGTGTGGATGCAATTTTCTTTTTCTTCTTCCGTCTCTCTTACTTTCGTGAACTCAAGTATTAGAATAATGTTTTGTGTATATAATAACTACAATGACATATCTATAACTCTACTGATATATTTTAACATGTATGGTTTCTATAGATTAATTAGAGAGAGAGAGAGAGAGAGAGAGAGAGAGAGAGAGAGAGAGAGAGAGAGAGAGAGAGAGAGAGAGAGAGAGAAAGGGGGTGGGGGGGAAGGGAGTGGGGGGAGGAGTAGGAAGAGAAGGGAAGAAGAGAGTCAATAAACTACAAGCCTAACACAATTTCATTCGCATTTCCTTGTCATGACTACCAATACCCTTTCTCTCTCTCTCTCTCTCTCTCTCTCTCTCTCTCTCTCTCTCTCTCTCTCTCTCTCTCTCTCTCTCTCTCTCTCTCTCTCTCTCTCTCTCTCTCTCTCTTGATGTTGCTACTATTACTTTTCTATTACTGTTTTCTTTATTATTTTTTGTTATCGTCTTCTATCACTTAATTGTTGTTTTTTGTGTTCATTTATTTATTTTTATTTCGTTTTTCTGAGTTGCAATCCATTTTCTAAAGATGTTGAAACCTTTCCTTTCGATTAAATCATTTATATATATATATATATATATATATATATAATATATATATATATATATATATATTATATATATATATATATAGTAACAAAGCAAAATTACACTTAAAGATCAAATTACTAGATAGAAAATACGGAAAATTGAATACTAAAAATACCTAAGAGTAAATTTAGCCAAATGCAGAGACGGAAAGGTAGTTATTATAGATGATTTAAGAAAACCAATTTATTAAAAAGATCAAACGGTTTCTTAATATATATAAAACCAACTCAAAGCAAACGTGAACTTAGAATACTAAACAAAAACAAAACAAAAAGTCACGAAATAAGACAATTACCAGCAAGGCGACGGAATGCAGATAACCAAAGACAACAATGACTCTGATACTCGCTCGTTATAAACTCACGAACATTAACACGCAGCACTAATGACAGACTAAACCAAACGACTCACTGATAAGGAGCCTTGGGACTGATAACAAAAGCGTCACGTCATGCGCAGCTACAAACTCACACATGACAAAACACTGACCATCCTAACAGCAGCAAGGAACCATAAAAACAAACACACCACACACACACACACACACACACACACACACACACACACACACACACACACACACACACACACACACACACACACACAACATACACACACACACACACACACACACACACACACACACACACACACACACACACACACACACACACACACACACACACACACACCATTAAGACACCTGGAGCTACATTTCTATTGATAACAACGATAAATATGAAACATGCAAGCTATGAGACTCAGATAAGACTCACCTAAACACATAAGGGTCTAAATCACCTATTATCCCCTAGTTTCACATCCCTATAATCGCTCTTACGCCCTGTAGACTTAAGGACCAGAATTCACTTGGGGTTCATACTTAAAGGGACCTAATTTCGACCCAAGGAAACATCTAGGGGACTTATGGAGCCTGTTTTCACGGTTATGATAATGCAATGCCCTTAGTAACCCAGGCTTGCCAACCCTACCCAAGCCACGTCAATAGAAGATCCGTGTTTGTGTAAATCTAGGTCAGGGTGGTAATGAAGGTGGTGGTGGTGGTGGTAGTGTAATGGGTGACTGTGGTAATGGTAGGATAGTAGTGGTAGTGTTTAGATTTATGGTGAAGAAATTGTGGTGGTGATGATGGGAGGTGAGAGGGTACAGAGAGAGAGAGAGAGAGAGAGAGAGAGAGAGAGAGAGAGAGAGAGAGAGAGAGAGAGAGAGAGAGAATAGGTAATCGGTAAATTTCGAGCGTTAAGAATTATAAACGAAAAAAAACTGGTTGATATACATACATACATGCATACATACATACATACATACATACATACATACATACAATACATACATACATACATACATACATACATACATCAGTGAGTAAGCAAAACCATGAATAAAGTGAACGAGGAAATAAAAGAAACATTAAATCACCATTACACACACACACACACACACACACACACACACACACACCATCATAAATTCGTTGTTTCTCACCTTGACGCCTAAAACTTTTTTTTATTATTTGTCTAATCATTTGCTTTCACGCAGAGCTTTTAGGTGTTACAGGATTGTGTTGAGAGAGAGAGAGAGAGAGAGAGAGAGAGAGAGAGAGAGAGAGAGAGAGAGAGAGAGAGAGAGAGAGAGAGAGAGAGAGAGAGAGAGAGAGAGAGAGAGAGAGAGAGAGAGAGAGAGAGAGAGAGAGAGAGAGAGAGAGAGAGAGAGAGAGAGAGAGAGAGAGAGAGAGAGAGAGAGAGAGAGAAAAGTATTCGTAAATAATTCCGTTAGTGCTAAAGGCAAAACCCACAACCTTTCCACACACACACACACACACACAACAAATAAAATAAAACTGAAAACCCTTGTTAGGGAGAGGCTATAAACCCGCATAAAACTCATACAAATATCACACCACACAACACCAACCAAAAAAAAGAGAGAGAGAGAGAGAGAGAGAGAGAGAGAGAGAGAGAGACAGGGAGAAGGAAAAAAAAAAAAAAGGACCATCGCAGAATATTAAAAATGAATATTCAACACCGGAAAATGCATAAACAACCCTAATAATAATAATAATGACAATAATAGTAATAATGATAATCGCTGAAAATGAGCGCGAAAAATCTAAATACCAAATCGGGACCGAAATATAAAATCGCCGAAAACTCATCTTCTCCCAGCACGTGTTTTGCCTCCGTGTCAGTCAATCACTAAGTGCCAGAAGGGCTGCCACGCTTGATAGTGCCACATAACTCCCAGGCTCTCCCTCTTCATGGCTCTGGCACCCCCGGAACCCTAAACTTCCCCTCCTCCCCCCCCCTCCTCCCATCCCCTCCTACCTCCCTTCCCCTCCTCCCGTAACTCCCTCCCATCGATTCAAAGCCGGCTGAGGGAAGACTTCACGTGTTCCTGTTTCCTCCATGTTTTGTGAGTTGTGGTTGTGGTTGTGGTAGTAATAGTAGTTGTAATAGTGTGTGGTAGAAGTAGTAGTTATATAAGTGTTCAGAATAGCTCCTCAAGTACTATTTATTGTATGCTACTACCACTATTACTACCATTATCACCACCACTACTATTACTACCATTATCACCACCACTACTATTACTACCATTATCACCACCACTACTATTACAAATATTAGTATACCTTTACCACTACTATTTCGTTCTCTATCACTACAACTATGAACACTTTTTTATTGTTATTCATTTATTTGTTTTATGTTTTACTTTTTTTCTATTTTTTTTCTTTTTAATCACGTAAACTTAAAACCGGAATCATTAGAGCGACGTTAAATAATTTCCTTGATGTTCTCTAATTTTGGGCCTGAATTTCGACGCCGAATAATACAAGTGAATGTTAATATTTCTGGGAGGTGGTTGTTAATTTGTTTTCACCCATTCATTAAGCAAGTCTGGAAGGGAGGGGGGGCGGGAGGGAGGGGTGAAAAAAGGAGGTCACGATTTTATAATATATGCACTGCGTTTAAACTATCAGTAAAGTACTTTTTACTTTATATGAATTTGAAATAACGATACTAATAATAATAATAATAATAATAGAAGGAGAACGAGGTAGAAGTAGCATTAGTGATATTATACTGTAGTTATAATTACATCATAGTGTGGTAGTTATAGTAGTAGATATAAGTGATACAGTATAGATAAGGACTAGTCAGCACATAGTAAAAATAACATACAGAAGGGAGACGCTATAGGGGAAGGTGGTAGTAGTAGTGATAGACAGCATTCAGAGTGAAGCAATAACAGTGTAACAATAGTAGTAAGAGGAAGGAAGACGTGGTATAGCAGGTGATTGTGTTAGTATAGCAGTTATAGAAACAAGAGAACGAATTGTAGGTAGTTATAATAATAGTAGTTAGTAGTGATAAGAGCAAGTTCATTTACCGTAAAAGTAGTAGTAATGAGGAAGGTATTTGTAGGCTAATGGTGTGTGTGTGTGTGTGTGCGTGCGTGTGTGTGTGGTGTGACATGACCTGGAATGAAGCTGTCACGCCCTGTTCCCTGCTAACCTGACCTCACAAAAAATCATCATTAAAATGTATGCAAATGATGCTTCGTAATTTGCATCGCGTCGGCACTAATTGTTCCAAGAGTATGTATATATATTCAATTTCAATAGCAAGCTGTCAAGTCGAAACTGTAGGCTCTGAGGTAGTGGGCGGTCCGTGTGTGTATGGAGGGGTGTGTGGGTATGTGTGCGTACGTGTGTGTGTGATTGTTGGTGTGTACGTGTGCGTGAGTGTGTTGGGCTAAAGCTTGTTCAGAGTGTGTACGAGTATGTGTGCGCGTGGGACTGTATGTGTGTGTGCGTGGGTAGGTGTTTTTTTGTCTGTGTGTGTTTCAATCAATGCCTATATTTTTACCTCTTTGATTTGGTAAACACACACCCACATATTGTATTAAACTGAATGATATTGATTGTGATAATAGTAATAATAGTATTTTTTCATCATCATCATCATCATCATCATCATGGTTCGCTGGTAACCTTCAATATGTTACTGAAATTAAGTATGAAAGAAAATTAATAATTTGAAATCGTGAAATATTAAGAAACATTTGATTGACATTTTTATTGACTTGCAACACTCTTCTCTGTCAGGATTTTTTTTTTTCAAACTGCGAGCGAAGCGGCCAGTTTGAAAGTTACGAAACGACCCCATCCAAAATTTGTATGTGTGTCTGTCTGTCTTCTATCTCCTCCTAGGCCACTGGAGGGATCGGAATGAAATTTTCAGGGGTCGTAGGCATCAACCTTTAGATGGTTATTATATATTAAAGAGAGAGAGAGAGAGAGAGAGAGAGAGAGAGAGAGAGAGAGAGAGAGAGAGAGAGAGAGAGAGAGAGTTGCGTTAGTGTTTTTGTAATTCTAAGATTCTGAAATGATATCCCTGAAACTATCCTTCTCATAAAACTAATTTATATTGCACTCTGCTTTATGGTTATGATGACGTTACGAAATTAAAGTTAAAACTCTTCAAATGTCTATACTTTCAGCATTCATAGTTTAAGGAAGGCACATCAAAATTGCAGCTCATGGAGAAATATGGCAACTCCTTAAGAAAAAAATACAGTGTGAGTGTTGCCTGCCGCGTCCTCCTATGAACCTGCAGAGTGTGTTGACGGATGTCTCCACTACCACAATTAATAACACGGACAGGCTTTTCTTCTCACACTCATATATAACGCCAAATGATCATCCTTAATCCCCTGTAATCGAACCGCATTGCGAAGCCGATTCATTTAAAGCTTGGTCGTTGAAGCATCGGAGTAAAGTTATCCTGAATAAACAAACGGTGAATTTCCATCATCAGTGTTAAAGGTTAATCATGTGTGTTATCTCAGTCACGGACATATACACTCATACTCACACACACAAACTTACTGCCATGCTTTCGAATAAATTCAGAAAACACTTCCCTACTTCCGGAACATCGTTTGAACCACATGTGAGGCAGTACCGTTTGGTGTCTGGAGCCTTAGCTGTCTGTGTGAGGAGTTAGTCTATGAGCTGAGTGTGGCGAGGGTGGTGTGCTTATTGTGTTGTATCGTACTCCTTTAAAGCTGCGGCGTGCCCTTATCACTGCTTCATCTGGCAAGTCGTTATATATTAATTGTGTGTGTGTGTGTGTGTGTGTGTGTGTGTGTGTGTGTGTGTGTGTGTGCATGCGTGCGTGCGTGCGTGCGTGCCTGCGTGCCTGCGTGCGTGCCTGCGTGTGTGTGTGTGTGTGTGTGTGTGTGTGTGTGTGTGTGTGTGTGTGTGTGTGTGTGTGTGTGTGTGTGTGTGTGTGTGTGAAGACCTGTCTGTGGCAGAACTGAAAAGAGCCTTCTTACAGGGGGATGAGAAGGTCTTCTTACGACAAGGCAATAGGTTTTGCAGCAACTACCCAAACTGAAGCGAGCAGTTTGGGTGAGTGGTGTTGGGCCTCATGGTCACCCAGCATGCCTACTTACTTAATTATTATTATTTTATTTACTTTTTTTACACTGAAGTTATCGACGAGAGTTGATCGATAGCTGCAAGAAGTGAGAAATAAAAACAACTTATTAAAATAATGATAATAATAGTAATAACAGTAACAATAACTTAACAATAATGATGATAACAGTAATAACAATAACAATAATGATGATAACAGTAATAACAATAACAATAACTAACAATAATGATGATAACAGTAATAACAATAACAATAATGATGATAACAGTAATAACAATAACAATAACTAACAATAATGATAATAACAGTAATAACAATAACAATAACTAACTGAAATGTGCTTAAGATGTAGATGAAAAATATATTGTTTTGTTACTCCGCCCTTAACCATTTATTTTTGCCTCCCTTTCTCCCTCCCTCCTTCCCTCCCTCCTTCCGTCCGTCCCTCCCTCCCTCCCTCCCTCCCTCCCTCCCTCCCTCCCTCCCTCTCTTCCTCCTTCCCTCCCTCCCTCCTTCACTCAGTCATAATGGGTTTTGCTGACACGAAAGGAAAATATGACTGATGAATATGAAGTAAAAATTTTGCCTGAGAAACAAATATGAACAATTCCATAAGTAAATTGATTGTTATTTTGTTATGAATAGAAACAGAGAGAGAGAGAGAGAGAGAGAGAGAGAGAGAGAGAGAGAGAGAGAGAGAGAGAGAGAGAGAGAGAGAGAGAGAGAGAGAGAGAGAGAGAGAGAGAGAGAGAGAGAGAGAGAGAGTTAATTATTTGCATATTGGTAATTTAATGTAAGTTTAATTTCCTAATATAACTAAGACTATTATCCTCTCTTTACCTCTTCCCTTTCCTTCCCCTTTCCCCATTTCTCCTTTCCCTTATTCCCTTCATTCCTTCCTATTCCTCCTTATCCTTTCCTTCCTTACACAATACTCTGCTTTTCCCTTTCTTCATTTTCCTCTCAAATACCTCCTCACCTCTCCTTCTTTCCCTTCCTCCGTCTCTGTCATTCCCTCCAGCCGTCCCCTGGCCTCCATATCAATGTATACAATTTAAACCCTTAAGGGAGGATGGAGGGAAGAGAGCTAATGGAGGAAGAGGAGGAGGGAGGGAAGAGAGGTAATGGAGGAGGAACACATGAGGGACACAGCTTCTCTCCTCTCCTCTCCTCACCTCACCTCCATTAGTACCAACAGTCTCATCCACGCATCCATCCTTCATCCAATTAATTCCAGTGACATGTGTTCAGTTACTTATACTCCACTCGTAGCACTTATAGTTTATTTATGGTGATTAGTTGACTTATATCTTACTTATAATTGCTTACACTCCACACATTGTTTCTTAAAAGTGGTCAGTCTACTTCAAATTTACTTATTACTACCCTAAGTCCACACACAGTTTCTTAAAAGTGTTCAATCCACTTAAAATGTACTTATAATTCCCTCACAGTTCCTCAAAAATGCGCAGTC
>JAXIVD010002612.1:45000-56795 GCA_036785275.1 Cancer borealis
TGGAAAGTACAGGTTGGGTTAGTATCATAATGTATGTCTACCAATAGTTATAATAGCAGTAGTAGTAGTAGTAGTAGTAGTAGTAATAAATTCTTTACTACATAATATATATTCCTCTATAATTCACTCTCTTCAAACTCTGAGATCCCTTCACTACTTCACTTTAAATCCGGGTGATACAGTGAACCCTAAATACGTAGCTCCATTCTGCCAACACTGTCACTTCTCAATACAACGATACAATGAAGTCTATAGTGCTATCTAATGCCTTTTATATACTACCGGATCCCACAGTAGTAAAAGTAATAGTAGAGAGAGAGAGAGAGAGAGAGAGAGAGAGAGAGAGAGAGAGACAGAGACAGAGACAGAGACAGAGACAGAGACAGAGACAGAGACAGAGACAGAGAGAGAGAGAGAGAGAGAGAGAGAGAGCTACTTACTGGTAACGCGTGGCTGTAGTAAGAATGACTTGTTGGTAAATACTTGTAGCAATGTGAGTTGATGTCGCGGTGGTGGTAACACTGACTATCCTTGTCCTTATTACCGGTCCCGTCTGCACTACTGTGTCCGTGTACGTGCGTGTGTCCGTGTTTGTTACGTACGCGACCTGGGTGTGATGCTGCAGCTCAGTGACATAGCTGGGAGCCGTGAGCACCTGGGGGGGGGGGGGGTGAGGGGGTGTTATTAGTATGTGATGAAAGGTAATGTGAAGTAATGAAAGTAAAGTGATGAGATTATTATTTTACATTTTTTTTTTTTTTTTTTTTTTTTTTTTTTTTTTTTTTTTTTTTATTCATTGAGAAATTTTCTATTCGTTTTCTTTTTTTTTCTCTTTTTTGTTCTGTCCTTATAGGAGTGTTTTACTATTTCATGCTGAATAGTAGTAGAAGTAGTAGTAGAAATTATAGTAATAACAATAATTATAATAATTAAAATAATGATAATAATAACACTGGTACGTGCCTGTATATGTCCAATATCTCCTCCAACTATTAATTATCGCTCATTACCTGAATATTTCTTTCCAAAATACAACAGAAAATTATTTGTTAAAGGTGAAAGGAAAATAAGTATATACTGAAAGGAAAATAGATAGACACATTAAACACAATCGGATCACATTATTTAGCTCTAATTGGATAGACAAATAGATAGGACAGGTCGGTAGATAGCAAGTAGAATGGATAGGTAAACAGGTAGGAAGGGGAAGTAGATAGTACAATAGATAAAATACAGATGGGTAGATCAGGTAGAAATGGGCGTAGGTAGGCTTCAGATGGATTAAGAGATCAGCTTCAGTAGACACACAGGTGATCAGGTAGATTAATAGATAGATAGGCAGGCAGGTAAGTTGATTATAATTATCGATACGTTGCCTATAATCCCCAGCCTAATCCTACCCTTTCGTTGTAATAATTAAAGGCAGAATCCCAGCCCAACAAACTACACAATGTATCTCTGTGTTAATTGCTGTGTTATATCACCCGAGTGTTGTTTATTTATTGGAGTTAATCTTGCACTAAGGAACACTGTCCTGCCCTCGTAAATAGCTGCATACCGCTCCTATGAAATACATCAGGCCATTATTATTATTATCATTAAGCATCGTTATTATTAATCTTCACTCTACGTAATTATTATATCAACGCATATCGGGACAGACTCAGGCTTCGGTATTATAATGGTTAGCATGCCAGCCCGATTCAGTGGCAGTCCTAAGCTTAGATAAATAAAGAGGACTGGCTACAAGAGGAACATTGGGTCAGAGAAAAATCCGTGTTAAATCTTCCAAATGGTGATAGTAAAGGATGGCTGATGGCTTGGTGTACCCCAGGCGGGGAGTCCTCGGCTCAATTTGTGAGAAATGGGTACAAGCTGCCACCACCCAGAGAACGCAAGTGCAGGGGAAGGAAAATAACAACAGTGTGATGAAGGTGATGAGAATGATGACCGAGAGTGAGTGCAAGCGAGGGAAAGGAAGAAGATAAAGTATTTTGTGTGAGGAAGCAAAGTGGAACGGGCAACACGCTAACAAAAATGTGAATGTGAGACACGTTATATTACAACGGACAGCACTGCAGGAAAAATGGACTTGGTATCCTAGCGCGTGTAGCTACAAACGAGGAAAACCAGGAGTTACGAGGATAAAGAATTGGTGACAAAATACTGGAAATATGAAGTTTGGTGTTGAAGAAAGTTTGTGGAATGTTATAGTGTGTTATGCAACGCTGAAGCGGATACAGGAAAGTTCCAGGAATAATTGAGGAAATTGCAAAAATGGGTTAAAGATAAAGAGTAAATCCTGTTGGACGAAGGTGGTGAAAGGCAAGCGAAGGTTACGGAATTGTTTCTTCAAATTAAAATGTCAGATAAATATTAGAACTAACAGTAGAACAATAACTTTTGCGTTGTTAATATATAGTTCTGCGACAGATGAAACCATTTGATAACAACCAAAAGTGGAAGGAGAGGAGATACTGTGTGAAGAAGCGAAGTAAACATTTGGTGAGATTCTAGATCATGGCTTCCCAAAGTAGACGGTGCCGTTTCCTTTGGGTTGCTGGAAAAATCCTGCTGGGGAGGAGGGGGGGTCTGGGTTGAAGAAAAACCTAACGTCAGGAAAGCAACAGAACCAAGTAATAATCTATATTTTGCTTTAAAGTATATGATATTAAAAAGTATACGGACTTACTGAACTCGTGTATCTAAGATTTCTTTTTTAGTGTGTTTTAGTGTGATGTTGACAAGATAGCCCAGCACCACGCACATCCATCCCATTAAAGGTGTCAAGATAGTTACACGTGATAATAATAGTACTTGATGCGTAATTCAAACACCAGATGTCACTTATACGATCAAACATCACTCCTGTTGAACACTTATTTTTGAGGTAACACTTTTTAGACTAATTTTAATTGACTATTTAACTAACCCCTTGTTATAATCACTTAGATATTCACTTTAGAAAGCAAGGCTATTTTAAAAACATATAATAGTTCACTTCAGAGAAAATAATGTTTCACCCTTGAATTCCCCTTTAAGTAGGAGACACCCGCCTACACGGAGATCTATTTTTCCTTATAATCCCCCTACACCTTTAGAGTCACCTGAGTTTGTGTAATGAGGTGTGGCGTGGCGTAGGCGACCACCGTCTGTGTCACCTCCACCGTCGACGTCCTCACAATCCACTCCGTCAGCTCCTGTAGAAGGTGTTGATTTGTGAAGAAAAATATAACACACTTGGAAGTATGTGAAGAATGGTTAGATAGCATATAATGGGATCTCCAAATAGTGTTTTATGATAGTCTCTCTCAACATATGGAGTCTGTAACAGAAAATGTGACTTTATTGCGTAACTATATATTTCTGTGCCTTGGAGAAAAATAACATTAAAATTACAATAAATAAACGTAAGCTAGATATAATCATGAATTAGCAATAAATAAAGTTTCATGTAATGAAGAAACTAATTTATCTAAGTTTATGAAAGTAATATAAACTAAAGAACATCAACTAAATGAAAACAAGAGTGATAAAACCAAATGATAAATATACAAACAGCAAAACACCTTCACTCACCTGACTAATGATTGTTGGGATGTAGTTGATCGAGGTGGCGTAGGTGAGGGAGGGGATGACATGGGTGGAGGTGACGGTGAGGTAGTGGGTAGCGGTGGGCGGGGAACAGTACCCCAACCTTGGTCTAGGCAGCAGTAGCCTCGCCAGGTCCTTGGAACGCTTAAAGACTCGACGTTCAGCTTGAGGAACACTAACAGTCACATCCTCAGCTACGGTATAATACAGTGGAGTTCCTACAGCAGAACTGACGAAGGTTACTGAAGAGGAGAATGCAGGAGGCGCAGTAGTGGTAGTAATATCAGAATACACGGTTAATACAAGTGTTGAAGTCGTACCATCACCTAGGACTTCATACGCAGTCTCTTTCTGGTATCCCCTGATGTCGATTATATTGCTGGAAGTTACTGAAGGAGATGTAGTAGTAAAAATAATTGGAATTCCTACAGCAGAACTGGCTGCAGGGGGCGTAGTAGTGGTAGTTATAACATCAGAATCCCAGGTTAATCCAAGTATTGCAGTCGTACCATCACCTAGGTCCTCATACTCAGTCACCTCCTGGGACCCCCTGACGAAGGGGATACTCCTGGAGGTTACTGAAGGGGAGACTGCAGGAGATGTATTAGTGGTAGTAATATCATCAGCATCCGGGGTAGGTATAAGTGTTGCAATCGTAAAATCATTTATCACCTCAGACTCAGCCACCGTCACCTCCTGGGAGCCCCTGACGAAGGGAATACTGATGGGGATTACTGAAGGGAAGACTGCAGAAGGCGTACTGGTATAAGTCAGTGAAACTCCTACAGCAGAACTGACTGCAGGAGGCGTAGTAGTGGTAGTTATATCAGCAGGATCCTGGTTTACTACAAAGGTTGCAGTCGAACCATCACTTAGCAACGCATACTCAGTGACCTCCAAGGACCTCACACACACGCACACCCCCGCTAGGATCACCAGGATCTTCGTTAACATCCTGCTGGACGCCCGGACTGTAGGAAAGACCGAGACACTGACCTTAATGACCTTGGGATTAGTAGGATATCACTCCTATATGTCCTTCAGTAGTGGATTGTGTGACTCTCCTATCCTTCCTCCTTTCATTCCTTCAGTATACTTTCTCCTTCAATAACTAGAGAGTTTAAGTTACTCCCTCCTTTCATTAATACATAGAACATCACTGTTATACCACCCAGCATCAGGTAACATCACTACCCATTAAATATAGTGTTACCTCAGTGATGTTACGTGTTAAGATGAAGTGATGTTACTGTTACTATGTTTTTTTAAGTGGAAATGATCATATACTCCATTTTAAATAACACATACTATATTATCCCCTTGAGACCCCTTAGAAACAGATCATATATTAGTAACATCACCCTCCCTTCTACACTTAGTAATAGGTTAATTAGTACAGATGACACCTTACCTGTTCTCCGGTGACCAGGTGACCTCTGATCAGCCTTCACCCCGCGTCTTATATATACTCACCTGTCCTTACTTTCACCTGCTGACCCGCCCGCTACTTCCTCGTTCCTCAGGGCAGGAGATGATGTTGTGTTACCTTTGCGTGTGGGGGGGAGGGGGGAGAGTAAGGTTAAGCCTATATATGTATTGATTTGTATTTTATTTCTTATATGTAAAGCTAATTACTTTACCGAAGCGTATTTGTGTATGTTGAGCATAACTAGATACGTAGATACAAATATACGTGTTTGTAGGTTTATTTGGTCACTGTTTCGCATCTTTGGTACTGAAAAAAAAAATTGAGGGGGCGCCCGGGTTTGAACCGGGGACCTCTCGATCTGCAGTCGAATGCTCTACCACTGAGCTACACCCCCGATGAAGAAGTTACTTATTTGCTGTGTTATTATCATTATTATTTTTATTCATTGTATGTATTTTGTTGTCGTAGTGTGTTTATATCGTACTATTTTATCCACATCTATCACCTATTAATTCAATATAACGGATCTTTGGGGTCATATGTGGAGTTTAGTTTGGCCTGAAATGTGACCTTGATTTACGTTTTCTGTGCAGCTTCCATGTGTAGGTGTGCACATAGCATCAATGGAGACTCAACTAAACACATTCTTTACTTTGAGAAATAATAGTATTCAAACAAAACACGAGTAAGATTTTATTTAGTACGTACACAACCTTTACTTAGAAAAATTATATTAGTATTTACCCACACCTAAATAACACATAGATCACGTATCATATAAATTGTTGGTTTATATGTGACTATACATATAACTAACAATAAAATAGATAAATATACGAAACTTTTTTAGCTGTAAGTCAATTATTATCTTTTATTTATCTTTTATTTTGCTTTAACTGTACTCTTATCACTCAATCTCTTATCTACCCTGCGTTCCTCTACATAAATACACGCACTTCTAACCTTTCATTTACTCCTACATCTATACCACTCCCTCTCACTCCCACTCATGTCCCTCTCCCTTCCTACTCCCTCTCATGATCTCTCTTCACACTCCCACTCATGACCTTCCCCCTCCACACTCTCTCTCTCTCTCTCTCTCTCTCTCTCTCTCTCTCTCTCTCTCTCTCTCTCTCTCTCTCTCTCTCTCTCTCTCTCTCTCTCTCTCTCTCTCTCTCTCTCTCTCTCTCTCTCATGTCCCTCTCTCTTTCCACTCTCTCTACACTCCTTTCATGTCCCTCTCACTCTCACCCCACTCATGTCTCTCTTTGCCCTCTCTCTCACCCCACTTACGTCCCTCTCCCTCTCACCCCACTCACGTCCCTCTCCCTCTCACCCCACTCACTTCCCTCTCACTCAGCGGCAGGTATTTCAAACTCAGGTGTTTATTGATACATTTATTGAGGTGGGTGAAGTAGACTCACAGCGAATCACCAGCGAGGGTTCAACTCACTCACAGTTGGGTCTCAGGAAGGCAATAGATGAGTAAGAGGAAAGTAAATGAGTAAATGATTGGAAAGTTGTATTAATATGTGAAGAGGAAAAAAATATATCAAGTGAAGATGAATAGAAAAGAGAAAAATAAATGAGGAAATAATTGGAAAGTTGTATTAATGTGTAAATAGACCGGAAAAAAATAAAAAGGTGAAAAGATAGATAGGAAAATACGAGTTGATGAAAATATAAGCAGTAAAAAATAATAATAGAAAAGTATAGGAAGGGATAGATAGATAGATAAGTGAGAATACTAATTGATAATGATAATAAGTAGTTGTAGTTTCAGGTATTTGTTTTCTCCATAATCACTTTTTTTTTTTGTTATTTTTTTGATAATGTGAACTGTTTTTCAAAACAAATGCTACGAAATTATAAAAGTAAAGTAAAAGAAACCAAGCAAATTAAAAAGCGAAAACGGAAAAGAATATTTAACATAACAGAATTATTGCAAAGAATAATAATAACGTAATTCAAAAGCAACTTAACAAATCATAACAAAATGCCTTCTTCCCTTTGTGTGTGTGTGTGTGTGTGTGTGTGTGTGTGTGTGTGTGTGTGTGTGTGTGTGTGTGTGTGTGTGTGTGTGTGTGTGTTAATTTTTCTGTGCATTTTTGTCCATGATTATAATTTTTTTGTATATATGTATGCATGTATGTATCTTCATAAATCATAACCTTTAAACCTAAAACTCATTACTCATCTTCCACCTTAATTTCACTTTCACTTTCAAAACCTTTACAAACCGAGGATTTTTTTTTTTTTTCCAATTTCCTCACTTTCAAAATCCTAAATCACTTTCGAACATCATAAGAATATTACAAAGAGAAAGAATCGTACTCCATTTTATAACTGTTCTCAATACTTTTTTCTCTATGTTTTTTTTTTCATTATCATTGTTATTATCATTATTGTTATTATTATTATTCATTCTGGAGTGTGATTATTTTAGTTTCTCTCATTCGCTGTTCGAGAAGTGAATAAGGATGAACAATATATAGAAGTTGTAATTTCCTTCATCTCACGCCCATAAAGAAACTTCATAAAAATAGAATGTAGATTATGAATTATAGAATAACAAAGCATAATAAAAAGGAATTGAAAATCAACAGATAAAAATGAGAAATAAAAGTGATCTTGTGTTTAGAAATAAATAAATCAATTAAGAATGAGAAATAAAGATGATTTTGTGCATAAAAGTAAATAAACCAATATAATAATGAGAAATAAAGATGATTTTTAGCTTTAAAGTAAATAAACCAATATAATAATGGTAAATAAAAATTATTTTGTGCATAAAAGTGAATAAATTAATAAAAGAATGAGAAATAAAGATGATTTTGTGCGTAAAAGTTAATGAATCAATAATAGAATGAGAAATAGATGATTTTGTGCGTAAAAGTAATAAATTAATAAAAGAATGAGAAATAAAGATGATTTTGTGCGTAAAAGTAAATAAATTAATAAAAGTGAGAAATAAAGATAATTTTGTGTTTAAAAGTAAATAAATCAACATAAGAAATGAGAAATAAAGATGATTTTGTGCTTAAAAGTAAATAAACCAATATAAAAAAAGAAATAACGATGATTCTGTGAGTAAAAGTAAATAAATTAATAAAAGAATGAGAAATAAAGATGATTTTGTGAGTAAACGTAAATAAATCAATGAAAGAGAAAAAAAATAACGATGATTTTGTGAATAAAAGTAAATAAATCAAGAAAAAATAAATGAGAAATAAAGATGAATTTGTGCGTAAAAGTGAATAAATTGATAGAAAATCAGTTAATGTTTAAAATTAACAAAAGAACAAAGAACAAAAATAAGAATCTAACAAAAAAATATAAAAGGCAATGAAAATATACACAAAAAATACAGAAATAAAGATCATTTTGTGTTTAAAAGTAAATAAATCAATAGAAAAACTCAGACAATGTTCAAAATTAACAGCAGAACAAAGAATTAGAAATAAGAATTAACTTAGAATAGAGAATATTCTTATAAACGTGAATTAAACAACATGGTAATAAAAGAAACAGTAAAAGGGACAATAACCATTCTTATAATAAAAACATTGGTCAGACGAAACTAAAATTATATAACTAACAGAAAGTAACATATCTTTGTAAATAAATGAAACATGTCTATAAAACACTAAATGACTTAATAACTATAGACAAAACAATGATTTTTTAGCACACTATAGGCAGCGGAAGCACATACAATGAAGCTTAATATACTAAAGGAAAAAACTCAGGTGTAGCTTTTCCTTTAGGCTTTACATAACACTACCAAGATATGTAAAAGATAATGTAATCTTAAAGAAAAATACTTAGAAAATACAAAAATACTGGCTTTAGCGAAGGAAATTATACAAAAGCAAACTAAAAAAAAACACAACGTCTAAGATTGGCAACTAAACAAACAAACAAACAAGGAAAGCAAAGCAAGTAAGCAAGATCAAAAATAGTAATAATATGCAAGCGATTACGAAGCGTCTAAAAAAAAAGCAACTAAACTTAATGGAAGACTTGATTTAGGAAGCATCGGGGCGTTCCTTTACCATTAAACTATTTGTCTTTTATAATTCATTATTAAGGAGTTTTTATGTGGCTTTATATGGAAAATAAGTATATTGGTCCAAAATCATTACCAATATGTGTGTAAAAGTGTGTAGAAAAAAGTGGAGAAATTATATATATCTGCACATTTTCTTTTACATAACCACGTTCATATCATAAAAGAAAATAAATAATAATATACAAATTCCTGCTTTTAAACATAATTTAACTCGTTAAGTAATTATCAATATCAAGTTATCCAAAAAATGAGAAATCATGTGTAAATTGAAGAAAAGACACAAAATAAAGCAAAAAATAATAAAGACCAAGCAAGTTATCCATAAAATAATAAATCAATTCAAAACGATCAGAAAAGACACAACATAAAGCCAAAAATAATATAGATAAAGCAACTAGTGACAACTAAAGCGATCGAAACCTAATAATACACAAGCACAAAGCATTTCAAACCCGCACGAAATACACGATAGAGTATTAGATCCCATAGCATCGCATGACAAGGAAAAGGGAAGGAGGAAAAGATATTATGAGAAAAATAATAGATATAATGTGTATTAAGGGTAGAAATTTAAGGGTTTAAGGGAAAGGGTGAAGAGTGAAGAGAAAAAATTTAAGATATTATGAGAAAAAAGTTATATAATGTGTACTTATGGTAAAATTTAAAGAAAAGTGAAGAGAATAAGGTTTAAGAAGATATGAGAAAAAAAATTTTAAGATTTTAAAGGGGTAGAAGGGGGCGTGCACTCCCTGTCTCCCCCCTCTTCCCTTCCCTTGCCAAACACTTAAGGGATGATTTGTTATAAGTGGTAAGTGGTGCGGGTTACTTAAGCAATAAGAGCACCATGGATACTTAAAAAGGCACAGCGGCCGCCAATTATAAAAAGAGAAATACACTTAATAGGTAAGAAAATGAAAATAATGGTTACGACTATGATGAGAAAGAAAGAAAAAAGGAAAGAAAGAAAAATAAATAAAGAGAGGTGAAATGTAGTAAAATAAATTTACAAAATAAAGTAAAACAGAGAGAGAGAGAGAGAGAGAGAGAGAGAGAGAGAGAGAGAGAGAGAGAGAGAGAGAGAGAGAGAGAGAGAGAGAGAGAGAGAGAGAGAGAGAGAGAGAGAGAGAGAGAGAGAGAGAGAGAGAGAGAGAGAGAGAGAGAGAGAGAGAGAGTAAAAAAAAAAATAGCATACTTAAGCGAAGAGAAACAAGATGCATCACTAATGAACTTTCTAAAGCCATAAGCTGCCTTGGGGGGCCTTACTAACAACACTTATAAGCAACACAAACAAAACAAAAGCACATCTAGAAACAAACATACACACACACACGTCCTTACACAAGTGGAAGAAGTATTCAAGAAACACACTTCTCCACTAGACATAAAATTCATCAAGAGAGTTAATACATTTTTTTTTTTTTTGGGTATACATAAACACAATACAAGTGGTTATACATAATATTTGTTGGGTTATTCAGTTCGTGTTGTGGTTTCATACTGGGTTGTATATTTATGTTGTTGTTATTTGTTTGTATGTATGGATATGTGGTTTTGATTATAATAGTTTATCCTCGTTTTCTTCAGCAGTTGAGTTGAAGAAGATGGGATGTTGGAGCCAACTCATCGCCCTTCTTTTGTTTCTGAAAGGTAAGACCAAAATGTAGAGTTAGAACCGAACCATTATCATTATTGTATCATTTATGGAAACTTTACTGCAGCTGTATCCCTGTTTTCGACATATGGAAAAATTTTGAAGATAAAAAAAGCAACCCTATTAGTTTTCAAATTGATAATTGGAAGTCCATACCAATTTTTTTTTCATGTTTGGTGTAAGAAAAAAAAGTTCAATTTGGTTAAAAGTTCAGTTTGGATTTTTGCATCCGTATATGTGTGTGGTGTAAGAAAAAAAAGTTCAGGTGTCTATAGAAAGTTCACTCTACTTATACTCCTTCCATATAAGTGCTGCGTGTGCCTCTTCTCTCCCTCGCTTTCACCACACACGCCCCTCCTCCTCCTCCTCCTCCTCCTCCTCCTCCTCCTTCCTCTCCTCCTCCTTCTCCTTCTCCTTCTCCTTCTCCTCCTCCTCCTCTTCTTCCTCCTCCTCCTCCTCCTCCTCCTCCTTGTCGTGGGAATGTATGGTTCACTTCTTGTATTGAAATGGACATGTCAGTCATTCTGTGTGTTTGGTGTCACGCGTTTCCCATGTGGCTGAGGCGGCGCGCCAAGTTAAAGTAAACAAGGGTGGGGAGAAGACTGTTTTCATGTTACGATTGTGTTGTAGTTATAGTAGTAGTAGTAGTAGTAGTAGTAGTAGTAGTAGTAGTAGTAGTTCTGTTTTACTATACAAATAATGAGGAAGAGGTAATAACAGCAATTAACGTAAAAACAGAAACAAAGAAGAGAGTGGAATAGAGGAAGGGGAAGAGAAATAAAAAAGAAAGAGAAAAAGAAGAGAGAATCCCACGGAGTTTGTCAGACAAGGGGGAGAGGAGGCACAGGAGGGAGGGGAAAGAGGGAAAGTGGGGGTGACGAGTGGGAGAGACAGGTTAGAGGGTGGGGGGAGGGAAACGAGGGACGGGAGAGGAGGGATTGGTTGGAGGGTAGGGGGAGGGAAACGAGGGAAGGGAAAGGAGGGGAGAGGAGGGAGGGGACTGAGTTAGAGGATGGGGGGGGGGGAAAACGAGGGGAGGGGAGAGGAGG
>JAXIVD010002613.1:0-52500 GCA_036785275.1 Cancer borealis
ATATGTATATATATATATATATATATATATATATATATATATATATATATGTATATATATATATATATATATATATATATATATATATATATATATGTATATATATATATATATATATATATATATATATATATATATATATATGTATATATATATATGTATATATATATGTATATATATATATATATATATATATATATATATATATATATATATATATATATATATGTATATATGTATATATATATATGTATATATATACATATATACATATATATATATATATATATATATATATATATATATATATATACATATATATATATACATATATATATATATATATATATACATATATATATATATATATATATATACATATATATATATATATATATATATATATATATATACATATATATATATATATATATATATATATATATATATATATATATATATATACATATATATATATATATATATATATATATATATATATATATATATATACAATATATATATATATATATATATATATATATATATATATATATATATATATATATATATATATATACATATATATATATATATATATATATATATATATATATATACATATATATATATATATATATATATATATATATATATATATATACATATATATATATATATATATATATATATATATATATATATATATGCATATATATATATATATATATATATATATATATATATATATATATATATATATATATACATGCGTGCGTGCGTGCGTGCGTGCGTGTGTGTGTGTGTGTGTTCATTATCTTTCGATGTATTATATACCACAATTAATATTTTTGGTTGAAATTTGAAATCGAACTATTTTGGATACTGACATAGCGGGTTTTGAGGTTAGAATTTCGCGGTATTTCACATTTATCTATGGTAACAGTGCATTGGAAAGATTATATGCTTCCAAAAAGATAAATAAACTTTTGTATGCAGAATGTTCCTTTTTTTCCTGTTTTCGTTTATTATATCTTACACAGAAGAGGAGCAGGCTTACGTTTCCTCGCGTGATATGCATCATAGCTGGTGCACTGCGAATTAACATTCAGAATCAGAATCAAAGTTTCTGTCACACCAACATGAAGAAGACCTACAAAGCAAAACAGTTCACAAGAAGAAGAAGAAAAAAAGAACATAAGAGCATAAGAAAAGAAAAAAGAAAAGAAAAAGAAGATAACAGCAGCATAATAAAGAGAATAGTGCAAGAGAAGAGGGTGTGTGGAGGAGACCTGTGGATGAATTAATACATTAAGGCAATACATTAGTGAAGCTGGCTTAGGAAGAAAAGCAATCAAAGAAACAACTTTCAAGGACATCAAAGAAAAATGACAAAATGGGACACAGAAAAGTGGAAAAGGAAAGTAAATGAAAAATTAAATTTAGAAGTATACAAATCATTTAAAACAGAAATAAAAGAGGAAATAATATTTGACAATGACATGTCATAAGTGATTCTTTGTAAGGGAAAGACAAAAGTTTACAATTGAATAATAGAAGAAGATTGAGTGGAGGTGAAGTGAAATGTGACATGTGTGGAGCAGAACTATAACACATAAAACACTACATTATGATGTCCATTTTTCCAGGAAGAAAGAAAGAAAAATGTAAACTTGAAACGTTCATATATAGAAAATGAAAATAATATCTTAGGAAAGCTATTATACCAGGAGAAAAACATCAAAAGAATACTAGCTTATATCAAATTTGGAGGAAAAGAGAAAAAAAAGCAAGAGGACTTATATAAAATATAGCTAAGAAAGGGAAAGAAGAACAAATAACACGAGCACATCACGGAAAAAAAGAGGAAAATAAAATACAATCGTGAAAACTGAAAACGAGACAACAGCGGAGTGCCGTTGTAAAGACAAGACTCCTCACCCAACAACCTCTGAACCAAGGATTATTTACAGTCTGTAAATGATCCTTGCTCTGAACTGAACTGATGTCTGAAGGGTGACCATCAACTTGCACGCGTCACACACTCAATCAACGTACAACATGCAGGCGTTAAAAGGTTAGACAAGCTACAGAGGCATGTAAGGATCAGTGAAACTCCCTTAACTTGTAAACCAACTTATACGTAAATGTAAGGATGGATTAGATCAGCGTGACTCAAATGTGTTCATTATTAGTGTTATGTTATCAGGGTTTGTCTTGTCACTCTAGAGGCTTCATGGTAAACTTGAACACACATTTTTTATTCAAGGTTTCACACACTTGATTCTGGTCTTTTTTTCTTTATTTTGTTCTCCCGCATCCCATTATTTTCAAGACGGAATAATTTTTCGGACAATTATTTACTGTTTTAACCAATCAATGAATTTGTGGTACACTCTATGTTTCTTGGTGATATTGGCTGTGAATAGATTGATTATACCTTTCATTTCCGTCGCAAAAGTAGATCAGTTAATTTAAGTTAAGTAATATGAGACCTTAGTATAGTGGATGGACAGTTAGATCACACCCTGATTCTGACTTGTTTTATTTAAGGATCGTACACACTGCCTCTACAGGTAGTTAAAAGGGTATTAAGGTTATTAATAATCATTATATTGAGGGAAAGATTAATTTGTGAAGAAAATGTATGTTAGTGTAATTAAGGAAGAGGGGAAGGCCAGTTGTAAGGATAGTTAGAAGGGAACATCGGTAAATTTATACTTTATGCCAATATTCCACATCTCTACCCACCCACCCCCACCCACCCCAGCAAGCTTGGGGGAGCCTGGGGAATCGGGGGTTTTGGGGAGGGGAGGCATATGGGAGTGATATATGGCCTTTGAAAAATCTAGGGGAATTTCCCTACATTTTGGGAAATTTCCCCAGATTTAACCTAAATTACCCTAACCAATCCTAAACGGGGGGGCTGCGCCCCCCTGGACCCCCCCGCTGACACTGTTGTAACCTAACCTAGCCTAACCGGGGACATGGACACCCCCCGCTGACACTTGTAACCTAACCTAACCTATTTATTGGTTGAATTGCAAATTTACCAAGTATAATTTCATAACTCACAATACCTTAAACGAGAGCATGAAGTTCCTGGCTGTGGGGTCATCCTCTACTATTCCTCCAAGGAGCCATACAGTGGGGACACTGAACAGCTGCTAGTAGGACGCCGTGCTCCCTCAGAAAGTCGTACACCAAATCGTTTTTTGAATGAAATTTTGCGATTATTTGCCAATAATCCAATTCACAACCTTGACAAGTAACTTCAACGGTAGCCATGATACAACTGACCAGAAAAATGTCACCTGACCTGTGTTTGTAGCTGTGCCACGCCTACTATTACATATAGCAAGCTGTGATTGGCGTAGCTGGTGCTGGCAATTGGTGGTGGCACGTCATTGGACAGAGGAAATATAGACAATATAATAATCCTCTGTAGCAACAGGACCCAATCCCATGCTTGAAACCAAAGCCCGTGCTAAAAACAATTGATAGTGTTTGTTTGTTTGTTTTGACTTAGAGATACAGTCCACCCACAGTCCAAAACTGTACCACATTCACGGACGTATTGCAGTGTTATTATTCATTTCCGACAGGTAGTGTAATCAGTGAAAATGTTGTAAATAGTAAGAGCAACAAGCTGAGGGTAGCCATAACCTTCGACTGTTTAATGGCATAAAGTATAGTAATACCGGAACATCATTTACCTTGTAGATAATGAGGATATGGAAAGTTTATATTAAAGATAGAAGTTAGAAGCAGATACTATACTAGACTACCACTAATGCTGGTACATCCTAGGAGGGGAATAACTTTATTAGTAGTAACAATCTGCTGACACGACACTTCTCATCTGAAAGACAAGAAAGCAAGGTTAATTTCATAGAATTACATAAAAAAAGGTTAATATTCGGTTCGTTAACCACCCAATATCTGGTTCAGATCACCTCAAATAGTTATGCTGCTGAATTACAGAAAAAATACAGATATTTTTTTTCTAGGATATGTTAGGTTTAGTTAGGGTTGGTCAAGGAAACGAATATTTACCCAAAAAAAATTCATAGCTCATACCACGCAATCAATTAATTAGTTATTTAAAGTGTTTCTCGTAAATATGGTTCTATTACAGTTTAATCCAATGTACAACATTATTGTGGACTTACAAATATTTAATTATCATTATTTTGGATATTATTTACTAGACACATAACCCGGTGCCTCAAAAAAGTTCACACCTCGAAGCTCGGACAATATCAATATAAATATGAAGCCCTACATACTATACCTACATAGTGGCCTCAACACATCTGTATCTGTGAAGGTTTCAGGCAGTACTCGCCATTATTTACCTCGGAAAGTGTCTTTCCACAGCCCCATGCGTCCTTCACTTTGCTTATTATTACTGGTGTATGCTGGGTCACATGCCACTATGATGCTGTCCTTTCAGAATTCCTGGCCAATGAGAATTCTTCACTTGGCTTTATTGCACAGATAGGTTGGTGGCAGATCATATAATCAGTTCGTTCAGAGCCGCTATCATGGAAACTTGCACTGAGTGTTATACGGGATTTAGGAAAATCAAGTGAGCTATTCAACCTGTGCGCGTTCGTCACAAACTTGTGTTGGACTCAGAAGACTAAGAGAGTGTCAAGTCAGCTACACTTAATTTTAGCCAAAAGCTTTGGTTAAGGTAGGCTTGGAAGAATGGGGGGATGTGGGGCTTACTCCCATCTTGGAGGTTATTTCGTGATTTAATTATGATTATTACTTTATAGGTTGGGAGTATGGGGAGCTTGTCCCTCAAGCTAGAAGGTTATCACATGAGTTCAGTTTAGGATTGGTTAGGTTGGGGGGATCATGGGGGCCGTATTCCCCCAGGGTCAATTTAGTTTAGGTTAGGGTTGTATCGTTGGAGGATCTGGTTCAGTTATATAAGCTTTTTGTATTTATAAAAAAAAAAAAAGTTTTTCACCTTATATTTTTGACCGCATTCCCCAAGTGGTTCCCAAGCTTGTTGGCCATAGGAAAAGAAATACAAGAATAAAAATATGAAGATGTAACACATTGTTTTTAAGTCCTACTTCAGTGTTAAGAGTTGCTGAACACAGGAACAGACTCCCAACCACAGTAGTTAACTCAAAAACTAAACAAAGTTTCTTCAAGTTCTTCAACTTAAAGAAACTCTGTTTAGTTTTTGAGTTAAGTACTGTGGCTGGGAGTCTGTTCCTGTGTTCAGCAACTCTAACACTGAAGTATGACTTAAAAACAATTGTGTTACATCTTCATACTTTTAGTTTCATGTTGTTACCTCTTATTACTGTCGCATTATTCTTAACAGAGTATTTCTGGATTGATTTTGAAGACTTCAATCATATCTCCCCTTGCTTGTGGAGAGAGAATATTAACTGTTTTAATCGTTTCTCATACAATAAATTGCGTTATGTAGGAATGTGTTTTGTTGCTCATCTATATATTTTTTCCATTAAATTTTGGTCAGTAACAAGAATTGAATTGTGTATTCTAAGTGTGGCTTCACAAATGCTGTTTTGAGGCTTTTCATTACTTCTAGATTAGAATCTGGTGATTTATGATAAAGAATCCTTGAAATTAGACCTAATATCATATTCACTTTCTTACTTGCAGCTGTGCACTGATCACTATCTTGAGATCATTACTAATGATAACACCAAAGTATTTTTCTTATTTAACATTATCAAGATCCCGGTCAGACATTTTGTATTTGAAATATGGATTTGTGTCACCAATTTGTATAACCTTACATTTATCTGTATTAAAAGGCATTAACCATTTATTGCTCTAATTTGATTACTTGTTTATTTAGGTTCTGAATTTTATTGTATTCTTCGGAGTATATTATTTTACCTCCAAGTTTTGTATCATCTTTGAATTTTGCGCATACTTTAGTCCCAAGACTGACCCTTGAGGCACACCACTAGTTACGTTAGGCAATCAGATACTTCACATTGACCATCTGAGAGCCAATCTCCTATCCACAGACGTAGATGCTATTCTATTCCATCTATTTGGAATTTGATAACACCCTGTTATGAAGGACCATATCAAATGCTTCTTGAAAATCCAAGTCAATTACATCATAAGACTCCCAAACATCCCAACGTTACTTAAGAAATGTAACAGATTAGTCAGACAAGATCTATTACTATGAAATCCATGCTGGTTTTCTATTATTAGTTTGTTTGTTTCTAGAAATGCAACCATCTTACCATCTCGTCTCTGATGATCTTTTAGAATAGTTTAATTAAAACTGATGTTAGACTATCCGACAATAGATGATAGCTTGTTTTTGATCTTATTGTAGGAATAGGTGTTATGTTTGTCCTTTTCCATGCACGAGGCACTCTAGTTAGGGTTAATGATTTGTTGAATAAATGTGTTGTTGGACTTTCTAACTGTGCACAACATTGTTTAGGCATCAGTGTTGATACTTCATCAGGACTAATAGATTTATTAAGATCAATTTTTTGCAGATATTTACACACCTTGTGTACATGAATTTTGGTTACATGAAGCTTTTCTTCATCAGGTGCATGGAATATGTTCAGCATAGTAGGGATAACTGTGTTATTTTCCTCAGTAAAGATGTTACTGAAAGTTAAACTGAGAATGGAAGCCATAGCTTTGTCATATGAAATAAATACAACCTGGCAGAACCCTTTCCTCTACCGGGGATCAACACTGGACGGGTTAAGTATTGCACCAGTCTGGTGGTGTTTAAGTGAACCTGTGTGCACCCGGGCATGGCTATCACCTATAAGTGGATAAATTAAGTGGTCCAGCAAAATGGCTAACCTAGCAAGGCTTTGGGTCCAAGGGGGCCAGTAAATTGGTGGTGTGGTTGTATTATTTTCTTGATGAATCATTGCTTGTAAATGCAGTGTTGTGGTTGGACAAATTAATTTCTGTTAATAATAATATAAATAATGTTATTGACATGAGTGCTCAATAGTGCAGCATTCTTTGCCAGACATAAGCATTTACCATTGAATTGGGCCGCACCCTTTGTACCACGTGTAGGACCCCGAGCCTTTAGTAGCTTCCTTATATTGTTATGTTTGTTTGGTGGTCCCCAGGCGGCAGCATGGTCCAGTCCACCAAGCAGCCCCAGGGACGTGAGGCTCTACTCAAGTCCTACAACAAACGACTCAAGGATGATGTCAAATCTATCCTTGACAACTTCATGGGTAAGTCCATAGAACTTCAATGTTAATAAAACACCCTTCATCATATGCTACGTCCATTATCACACTCACCTGGTGCTTTTCTTGATCTCCATGCAAGGTCACACATCATGAACATCCATTCTGCCATTGTTTCTCCATATTTTAACATTTCTGCAGTTATTCCATCTACACCTGCAGCTTTACCACACTGAAGTTGTCTATTGGTTTCCTTACTTCCTTTCTATCAATTCATTTTTGCACAAGGACAAGGTGCTACAATATATGAGCGAAAGGCGAGGAAGGAGAATGAGAGGATTGGAACAAGGATAGGACAAGCAAGGATAGGAATGAATGGACACTCCTCTGCCATGGCCATCCCCTTAGAGGAAGCTCGTAGGAACACCCATTAGATATAGACAGATCTTGTTCAGCTTTATTAACCCGTCTTTATACTTTAGATATAGACAGATCACTTAGTTAAAATGTACCCTTTCAGTGAAGCTTTAGGTTTTCTATATGAGAGAAGTTATGACTGATGGTTGATTGTAAGGATTCCATTGTATGCGTCAGTCATGATATTGTTTCCCTCCCAGATGGTGTCCTATACAGAGTCCTTATGTGTCCTGTGTGGTGAATGCCTTACGTGTGAGGCAGAACATCAGCCTCACAATATACTTATAAACTGTGTACACCTAATGGATAGTTTCATGGTTTAGACTCATTTAGTTAACTTCAATATATCAGTTTATTAGCTACATCTTGGGAATTAAATTGAACTTTGCATTAATTAGATTTAGTCTTGCATTTTTGGAATTACTTTTTTCTTCTTTGAGATGTGTCCAGCTGACCTTTTGTCAAATATTATTGTTGCCCTTGACCTGTTTTCTGGTGATTATAAAGAATGTTGTATATTAGCATTGAATTATAAAGTGTGGAAAATACATGATCTGGTGACATTATCTAATGGGAATAATCTTTTGTACAGAGATAGTGAAGCTTGGTGTGGTGGAAGATGAAAGTCAGATTGCCCGCATGACACAAGTGGAGGAGATCAATTTCCAGATGCAAGTGCGCTCAGCAAACATGGTGAGTTGTTATTCCAGACTCAGCCCAGCACCCAGCAAGACAGAGCTGGGCAAGGCAAGGCTTGGCTTCACACGTAGTTTTAAGGATAGATCACTTTAACACTGCTTGCCACAAACTACACAACTCTATCTCTCACCCCTTTTTTTTTTTCTTTTTTCCCTCCAATTTGAGACATGAATATCTATCTGGTTATGTATTATTAGTTCATCCATATATTAATAACAGTTAATTATTCCAACATGGCTTTGAATAGTGATTTATTCTTGTCACGTGTATGTCGAACATCATTAATAGGAAAATGGAACTCCAAGGAAAACAATAACAGACTAACATTGTGGGTTGTTCCAAATGTCTGCTATTTAGGGTATTTTTTTCATGACTCTGTGGGCATTCCTGTATCTAGAAATATATTTATTTATTTATTTACTATTATTATTATTTTTATTTATCATTATTTATTTCTTCAGGTGAGGGCAGCTGAATCCCTGATGAAGCTTGTGGCTGACGTGAAGCAATACCTTATCCTGAATGACTTCCCTTCTGTCAATGAGGCCATTACCCACAACTCCACCATCTTCAAGACCAAGAGTCAAGAGGCGGACCAGAAGCTCATGACCCTCAGAGACGACATGGCATCTGACCTCTATGAACTGGAAGAGGAATTCTACTCCTCCATATACAAAGAGAAGTGATGCTGTCCTCTGGGAAACTCTACACAAGGTGGTAAGTCACTGCCAACTTCCTGCACACACACACACATACACACACACACACACACACACACACACACACACACAGTTATATATGCATTTCTTCATTGGTTATTTTGTTATTCTTAAGGTGAGAAAGACAAGAGTCAATACCATACATTTACCTGTGTTGTTAAGTATATCAGATCAGATCAAAATTATATCAATAACCAAACCATTTTACTCTGACAAAACCACAATACAGACACCCTTGGAGTTTGCTGGTTTGGGAATCATTTACTTTCCTTTGCCTTAATGATCTTGTTGTTTTCCCTAAAAACACTGCTGTCAAGAAAGAACTGTATTAGGAAGTGTTAATAGATCATCTTGAATTATGATGACGTGACACCACACTCTCCAAGCTGGAAACAAAGCCTTGCAGTTGTTGGGTTGAATTAAATTACAACCTTCCTCGCACTGTCCTCGTTAATTCCAGTTAGTTTTTCATTGCGACATAGTATCACTTCTTTTCCAGCTAGAGGGATGGAGGGTGGGGAGGAGCCTTCTACTTTCCTATCGTTTCTTTAATTATAATTGTGTAGTTTAGTTAAATCAAACGGCCAAGTAGAGGTTTATATGTCTGTTGGTGTTTGTATTCCTTTGTAATCCTTTGTTGAATTCAAAACTGAAGCACTAATATTTTTTTAATGATCTTTCAAATTAGTGAATCCCATTAGAATTATCAAAATGGTCATGGAGTAATATTAAAAAAAGAGAAAATGGAGTTGTGATATACGTATTGGCAAGAGAAGACACACAACTGCTTCCTCCTCCCTGAGCCTGTATTGTGGCAGTTTGTTTGTTTCTCTACAAACTTATATCAATCATGGAGTGCTGGGTTGTGGTGAGGAAGGCAGTGAAAGGGAGAAATGAGCAAACATGTGTGAGATGGTGAGTGGAAGATGGACAGAGTTGGGTGTGGAAGAGTGGAGGGTTGTGCTCCATTAATCCCTCCTCATCATTCAAGTGGTGCTATTTGTTTGTTTCTGTGAGGCCATGTTTGTGGGTGAGGAGGTCAGGGTGTTGGTCGAGGGGAGACAAGGGTTGCACAGGGTGGAGGGTACAAGGCGCTTCATGGCAGTTAGGGTGGGGGGGGGACTCATCCTACTGAACACGATGCTGTAGTTTTTATAGAAGTGTACTCTTCTTCCAAACAATAACATCTCTCTCCTTCCTCACCACCTTACACTTACACTGTCAACTCTCCTCCATACAAGTACATTCAAATTAAATGAGAGTTGTCAACCATATTTTATCTGTTTAGAATCGTGTTTACCTTGTTTTTTAGATTTAATAAATTTCATAGTGTTTTGTGTAAACTTGTGCACAAAGTACTGTGGTAAAAGTTTAGATAAACAATCATCTGGGGTTCAGGAACAGATTAACCCATTTTACTTTGAATTCTATGAAAATAGCTTTGGTTTGCGAACTGAGGTTCAACTGTGTGTGTGTGTGTGTGTGTATATATATATATATATATATATATATATATATATATATATATATATATATATATATATATATATATATATATATATATATATATATATATATATACACATACATACACACATGCATACATACCAGGCTGTTATCCCTCAATATAGGGATAGCCAAGACAAAGCACAGATACTCATACACTCCTCTCACTTATCCCTGAGACCTACAAAAGAGAAGAGAAGTGCACCCAAACACTGCACATCAGGTCAGCCACACAAGTGAGGGTGGGGGTCGTATCCACAATAGGATCCGAGGGCTTAGCCCTGCCACTTCATATTTAACTCATTCCCTTCACCTCTGCCCACCTCATATGATTCAAGGTTCACACCAGATGCATGAGAACTTCTTCTTAGGGTCGTCAAAGCCTAATTGTTAAAATATAAGGATAACAAGACTCCAATTTGTGATTGTGTTTAATGCATGTTGTATTTACTGCTTAAGAAAATCACATTTCGAGTGGTAATTGGTGAATCTTGTTGCCAGTTAAGACTGGGTTATAGACCACCATACTTTGCACAATGACACAATGAATTGTCCAGCAACTATTATAAGAAATAGTTCATTGTTTCAATGTTTTAGGGTACGGCAGTGAAATAAGGAAGCCATCTTTTTAGCAGAAATAAACAAGTAAACTAATCGTCATAATTATATTTTTTGCACCAAGTAGAGCGGGAAAACTAGAACTGTTAAAAGTGGAAATGTTTGTTGGATTGTTCCACATTATCATCCACTCATTGTTCAAGTCCTATTGCCTCATACCTCCACGTGGGTTATGGCAGTGACATGATCACTTACATCAAGTGCTGCTTCATCATTAGTAAAAAAAAAAAAAAAAAAAAAAAGTGATCAGTCTCAAAAGTCTGCAGCCAATAATAATAATTATAACAATAATAATATTAATAATAATAATAATGATGATAATGATACTATTAATAATAATAATAATCTATTTATATAACAGGCTTTTATCCATCTAAAGAATGGGTAGCCAAGACAAGGCACACCAGGGTCCGTGGAGACATAACTCTCCCCTCCCCCTCTTCTGCACCTTGTCTGTTTGTAGGAGAGTGCACAGAGGTGGGCTTCCCAGACACCTTATTACATCTTTTTTGGTTGTATTTTAACAATGGCAGGGATTATAGTGGTAGTGTTCTTGTAGCCCCCACCACAGGGATGATAATGATAAGTGGGATAGTGAAGACAAGGCACACATACATATACATTCCCATCCCTTAGGTTCCCATAGAAGAAGAGAAGTACACCACCCAAACACAGCGCATCAGGACAGTCACACAATGAGAACGAGGAAGGGGGTCATATCCACAACAGAGTCTTAAGGTTTACCCTGCCACTTCATATTTAACTCATGCCCTCTCCCTCCCCTTACTTGATATAATTGAAGAGTCATACTAGATGCACAGGAACCTCCTCCAGGGGTCGACAAGGCTGTCATTAATCATGCATTCACCACTGCTCTCCATTCTCTTCTATCACACACAATCATCCTTTCTTGCTCCACAAACATTCCTCCTTCATTCAACGCTCTTTTCATACCTTCTATCCATCCTGTTTGTGGCCTCCCTCTTTTCACCAACCAGTCTTCCTCCATTATCTCCATGTGTTCAAGCCACCTCAACACACACTGCTCTACTCGACCAGCCAGCTCTCGTAACACCAGTTCTCCTTCACACCTCTTCATTTCTCATTCAGTTCACGTGTGTTACTTCATATGTACTCCTGTCTTACATCCCCATTAAAAGTGGGTAATCAAGACAAGGCATTTAGGGTTTCAGGGAGACTTACTCTCCTTTCCTCCTATGTAGCCTATCTTTTAGTTGGAGAGAATTGAGAGGAGGGACTTCCCAGACCCCTCACTCTGTCCCTTTTGGTTGCCTTTAACGATCCACAGAGAAGAGTGGTGGTATTCCTGCAGCTCCCACACCACAGGAGAATAATAATGATACTAACAAATGTAGTTAGGTGATAAAGGAAACAGAAGCTAAGACTTATATTTTCTCATGACTAGTTTAGAGAAATCGGGATCACAAGCCAAGCTGTCTTAGAGTTTTAGGAAATCGAGAGTTCCATCACCTGTTATGGAGAATGTAGATTGGTTCACGTTTCTGTCACCTGGGTCAAGCACCTTGCTTCCTAATGGGTCTTTTTTCCTTGTGGTCCAGTTTGGTGGTGTGACCTGAGCAGCAATCTGTAATACAATGTCACTTGTCCTCTTGTTGATGTTCATTTTATTGTGTGAAATGTATAGAAATTCAATTACTTTTCTTATCTGCTCTGTGAGATTACTGTTAAGAATTTTTACATCAAACAGTTAAGGAAACAGTTTGAACCGTGTCACACACCCCATCCTCTGCTGAAGGAGGACAGTAACTACTCAGTTATCAGTGAAAACTTTACACCTTAGTGGAGGCACAAACCTCAGCTTGTCTTGTGACAGGCCGAGGCATTACCAGTGAGCCACCAAACAGTGAATGTGTATTTACCTAGCTGTAATATACATGTAGTATACATGAGCTACACTCGTGGTTCTGTCGCTGTATCTATATTTGTCCAGTTTTTCCTTCAGTCAGTGTTCATTCTTTGCCATTATCACTTTTTCCTTCAGTTCATTCTAAGTATCTATACTTCTTTGGGAAAAACTACTTTTTTATATCGTTAAAGCAGATTCTTTTTTGCAACTTTTCCTTGTGTCCTCTCAAATATCTAGCCTCTCCTTTTCTTCTCAATATTAGATCTTTTATATCTGTATGAATGTGTGTGTGTGTGTGTGCCTTGTCTGGGCTACCCCCCTTTTTGAGGATGATGACCTGGTACATAGATAGATAGATAGACAGGATAGGATAGGGATGAGTAAGCTTATCAAATCCAGCTGTTAATAGTAAAGAAACACTGACGTACACCTGTACAAGCCACTCTGCACTCATACATGGAGCCTGAAGAGGTTGGGTTTTTCAAATGTGCATTGAAGTTATGGGTTGACTTTATATATGTAAGGAATTTTTTGTCTGAGAAGAGGGTTAGATACTCAAAACCAATAATACAGTAATGTTTGTATTTGAATATTCTGGTGGGGCTACAAGAATACTACCATCATAAAAGGTGATAATGAGGGATGGAGCGAGGGGTTTGGGAAGTCCCTCCTCTGTAAACCCTCATATGAAGACAAGGTGGAGACAGGGAGGAGAGAGTAATGGCTCCACAAACCCTGATAATTGGGTCTGAATCAGCTTGGATGTAGTGTTCTTGAGGGTGATTAGAAGAATACTTGTGGTGTAAAAGTTGTTAGCATTGACTGAAACTAAACTGAAAGGGAAAGGTGAATGTGTGTGTGAGTGTAAGGAAGTGAGGTGTGAACAGAGGGAGAGTGAGAGAAAGAGTGGCCTTAATGGTGTGGCAGTGAGACAGTGTGTGGTGGAATGGAAGGAAGTGTCATCAATGGTGGTGTGGGTGAAAGTAAGGTTTGGTTGAGAGTTGTGGGTGTTTGTGTCTGCATATGCTTGTGGTAGTGAGAGGGATGGAACAGAAAGAGAGACTTTTTGGAATGATTTGAATGACTTTTTGCAATTTTATAACAAATATGAATTTTGTGTTAGAAGATTGAATGGTTGTGTTGGTGATGAGGTAGTTGAAGACGTGGTACCCTAATATAAATTCAAATGGAGAAAGAGAGAGAGAGATGGTGGTTGGTAACACCTTGTTCAAGAAGGATATTCATAAGTACACATGGGTGAGACAAGACAGTGGAAGGGTTGTGGATGGACTATGCAGATCTGTCGAGGAATTTAATAGAATTATTGTTGGATGTGAGAGGTGGAGGCTCTTCTGCCATGGCCATCCTCTTCCTGTAGGGATCGAGGCATCAGTGACTATAGATAGATAGAAATATGGAGTATGGCAGTAGTGGAGAAGAGATTAAATGTAATGGAAATGAGGAGTATGTGTGGAGTAATGTATATGGACCGGGTGAGAAATGAGGATTTGCAAACCAGAACTGGTTTTACGAGAGATTTGTCTGGTTGATCAAAGCAATGTATGTTGAGGTGGTTTAGATACATGGAGAGAATGGAGAACAGGATGGTAAAGTGAATAGTAGGATCTGATGTGTGAGGTTGAGTGGAAGACCAGGAATGGGTTGGATGGACAATGTGAAAGGAGCTTTTATGAAAGATGAATGTCTATGGAGCAAGGAAGGATGATTGTGTGTGATGGAAGTGAATGGAGAGCAGTGGTGAATGCATGAGTAATGATATGACATTGACAACCCATGGATGAGGTTCCCGTACATCTGGTGTGGCCCTTGGATCAGATGAGGTGTGAGGAGTGGGAGGGACATGAGTTACATAGAAAGTGGTACAGGTAAACCCTGGGACCCTGTTATGGACACGACCTCTGCCTTGGGCCTCCTTTGTGTGACTGACCTGACACATTATGTTGGGTGGGATGCACTTCTCTTCTCTAGGGTCCTGGGGCTAAGTGAGAGGTGTATGGGTATGTGTATGGGTGCCTTGTCTTAGCCACTCCCCTTTAGGGTATAACAGCCTGATATGAAGATAGGTTTTTAAAAAGTGCTTTGATTTCTCAGATTGATCGATAGCTTTGATTTCTTGAGTAATTCCGGCAGAGCACAAATAACCATAGAGTAAAAGAAAATGAAAAGCTTGATTTTGATCTTTACTTTGAGTCATTTATAACTTATAAACTATTCTATGTAATAATTTTATGTACAGTTAATTTCAATACAAAACTTATGTTAGGCTTTCAGACTGGACTGTGGTCCAGACCTCTGCCCCTCCGTCCCCCCCCCCCCCCCCCAGCACTGGGTGGTGTCCTCCACCCTACCCCACCCCACCCCACCAGCCTCAGGCTTGTGTAGGGGTGGGGTTATGTACCTTACAAAGGCTCATCTTTTGATATTGACCTTACATTTATTTTACAGTGCAAGAGCCTAGCGTCTGTGTGGCAAAGTCCTTTTTATTTAAAAACTTAGCACAGTTTGTGGTTTATATAAACAGCATTAAGAGTATCCTTTAGGTGAATGCTGTAATACAAGTTTGGTGTGAATGTTTGTAATGAAAAGTACTTGTGTTTTCACCAGCACTGACATGCATCAAAAGATGATAAAAAACATTGTGTATATTCATTGTTAAAAGATAGAGTTTATTCCAAACACACTCAACCAACATATTTAAATGCTAATAATTTGCTAATTGCCATCTTACTTTTTAATAAATATCTAAATGCAAGTAAAAATATTTTAAACAGATGAGATGCTCACCTTACAAGCAACTGAAAACTACCAAACAAGGGCAACAAGTTAACAGGATAGAAAGTTTATACAGGCAACTTTTTTCCTGTGAAGCATCACAAGCACAGATTAATAATGTATCACACCACAGAATTAGAAGAAAAAAAAAGTAGATCTTGATTGAACTCAATACCACATCTGACACACAAAAAGAAAAAAATTAAACAATTTCCCTTAAACACTATCCAACACTGCCCAAATCCTGAACAACATTCAGTAGAAATCCCTTAATCCAGCATCCATATGATATAGACTTGGAACAAATATTGAGGTTTGCTGTTAAGACTTAGTACTGCTTCCCACAAGGGATCTAGAGTCAGGTCACCATCTCAAGGAGTACATTCTGAGGCTTAGATTCAACTCAACTCCCTCACTTAAACACTTATCTTGCCCATTACAAATATTTTCAAAAGCTAGAAATGTTTCAATAACTTGGAAATGTTGTGTAGTACAATAGAATGTCAGCTTAATGCAGATTGACTAAACATTGTGTAATAAAAGTGTCATGCTCACAGTTAGGGACAGAGTAGTAGAGTGAGTGATCTACGTGAAATCTAGCATTTCATACAGATATTCACATACATCGGCAAGTCACAAGGATGTAGTACTATCTTGTTCTTACTCACGTTTGGTTCTAGTTATAATAGTTGCACTGTGTCCTATCAACGCATTCATGAATAATCACTGCATACATTTTCGTTCACATTCTTAAATACTACAGCCCAAATTGCACTGTTCAAAGCCTCAAATAGGATGTAAATGATTGAGATACTTAAAATGTGAAGCATTTGCTCATCAGCCATATTTTCTTTGTTCATTGGATAGGACAAACGGTCAGTCCCTGCATTAAGTTAATGTTCTTTTTTCTTTTCTTTTTTTCTCTCATACACACACTCCCGTGGTTCTGTGGTTAATGTTCCCGCCTTCCACCCGGTAAGACGTGGTTTCAAACTCAGCTCATGTTACTAAGGCTTTTTCAGTGCCAGGTCCTGGTTACTGTCACCCTTGAACAAGGGGGGGGGGGTGATGTGTGAGGGCTCGGCCTTACCCATAAATGCCTTTATGAGTTCTGAGCTCTTTCAGGAAGGGTAATGGCTGACGATCATGATTCCAGCGTGTGATGCTCCAGACCATGGTGAATAATACACACACGTGCGTGCATACATGCCAGAGATGGGCACTGGAAATGAAAATCCACTCCTGCATACCCTGGCAGTTACTTTCCAAAACCACAAGTCTGCAAATTTCTTGCAGTCTGTATTTCCGTAGTTGCAAATCCACATTCATAGACCAATTATGTGCTATTTTCACTGCAAAATAGTGCAAAATTAAAGGTAAATGTAGTAATTAATTATTTAGTAAAATACCAATGTAAATTTATTTAGTATTTATTAGTATTTTTCATACTTACCATTCAATGGCCCACAGATGACTCCTGACTCAATTGGTCAAATTAAGTGCAAAGTAATGGTTATTAGTTAGTACACTACACTCCAAAACAGCATCACCCTAGCCTCCCTCACTCACCCGGGCTGGCATCCACACCACCACAGGAATATTTTTCAAACTCAGAACGAACACTTTGGAATTTGCGCCGATATTTGTGTTTGCGGAAATATATATACAAATGTAAATTTGCAACTTATCAATCAACTGCAAATCCTTAAACAAATTGAGGCTTCTGCAATTGCAGAAGTAGTAATTTGCAGAAGTGCCATCTCTGACACACGCACACACTGCTCGGTATCTGAGTGGATAACATCCTGACTGGGCTGAGGTTTGCACCTCACTCAAGGTGCAGTTTTCACTGCCGATTGACCAGTTACTGTCCTCCTTGAGCAAAAGGATGGAATGTGTGTGTTGTGTGTGAAAGGTCACAGCCTTATCCATAGATTAATCTATATGAGTTCTACGCTTTCTCCTGGAGTGTAATGGCTGACGATCACAAGTCCAATGTATGATCCTCAAGATAATGGGTGAATTACACACACACACACGGTCCGCTAGCGTAGTGGTTAGCGCACTCGGCTCACAACCGAGGGGCCAGGGTTCGATCCCCTGGGCGGACAGAGAATATTTGGGCGAGTCTCCTTTCACGTGTAGCCTCTGTTCACCTAGCAGTGAGTAGGTACGGGATGTAAGTCGAGGGGTTGTGACCTCGTTGTCCCGGTGTGTTGTGTGTGAGTGGTCTCGGTCCAACCCAAAGATCGGTCACTATGAGCTCTGAGCTCTTTCCATAGGGGGACGGCCGGCTGTCTCGAGAGAGACCAGCAGCAGACTGTGACAGTGAATAACATACATACAGTGGAACCTTGACTTACGAGTGCCCCAACATACGAGTTTTTTGAGACACGAGCCGTCACTCAGTCGATTTTTTGCTTTGAATTGCGAGCCAAAATTTGAGGTACAAGTCAGCGTCAGGGCTGCGTTCTTCTGTTGCAGCTGCTTTCTTTTTAACGCTAGCAGCAGTACAATTTCTGCAATATTTACGTCTGAATCCGTGTCACTTGCGCCGTTCATTTTGGAGCACTGAAGCAGGATGAGTGTCTTGACTGTCTTCAACGTAGGGAATTCTGCCTTTGTTTTGATACAGTTGGTCCAGTTCGGTTATATTTACCGGTTCGGGCGTTGCCGAATGATGTCTTGGCGCCGACTCGGCACTTCATCGTGTGACCACAGCGTCAACGAAATATTCCAGCGAGACGAGGTCGACAAAAAATTGTCCGTGTGACCCGGCCTTTAGTGAACACAGCCATACGCCCGCCCAGCTTTCCCGTGCAAAATTCGTTCTCTGCTTGTGTTTACCTCGCCGCGTAAGGATCTCTGTTGTGCTCGCGTTCTGTGCTTTTGTGCATTTATTTTACCAAATTTCTTGTTTGTAACCATGGGTCCTAAGAAAGTGAGAGGAAAGGACAGCAGTGCAAAGAAGAAAAAGATGATGTCCATCGAAATAAAGCGTGAAATCATAGAAAAACATGAGCAAGGTGTGCGAGTAATCGACTTGGCGAGGCAATACGAGCGCAGTACTTCTACGATATGTACCATATTGAAGCAGAAGGAGTCGATAAAGGCTATAACACCAGCCAAGGGCGTTAAAATAATTTCTAGGCTCCGGATCTCTGTCCATGAAAAGATGAAGAATCTGCTATTGATGTGGGTGAGGGAGAAGGAGCTTGCGGGAGATACCGTGATGGAGGGTATCACCTGCGAGAAGGCACGAGCCATTTATGCTGATTTGCTTTACATTCTCTTTTATTATGTTTTTATACAATATTTGTTATTTATAAATACATTTATCTTATTTAAAAACACGTAACAAAAAATTGGGTGGTATTTTGGGGGCTGGAACGGATTAATGGCATTTCAATTAGTTTCAATGGGGAAAATTGATTTGATATACGAGCAAATTGAGTTACAAGCTCGGTCACGGAACTAATTAAACTCGTAAGTCAAGGTTCCACTGTACATACATACACAACACACACACACACACACACACACTCACAATGCCTCAACTGCACCATTAAGGATGTAACTGCAGTTTCACATGGTGATGATAATGGGAATACGAGGTCCATTCAAAAAGTATCTGACCTTGGTCCATAAAGAAAAGAATTGTGTACATTTCACAAATTTTATTTAATCACCTTCAAAGTATTCCCATTGGGATTTCATACACTTACCCCAGCGGTGCTGCCATTGCTGGTAACATCTCTGGAATGCCGTAATTGGAATGTTGTAGAGCTCTGCCATCGCTTTTCTCATAATTTCCTCTCTTCACTCAATGCACTTCCCTTTTAGGGGTTTTTCCAGTTTAGGGAACAGTCAGAAGTCACAAGGTGCCATGTCTGGAGAGTAGGGAGGGTATCGAACAAGTGGAGTGTTGTTTTTGGCCAGGTAAGCTTGGATCAGGTGGATAGAATGAGCGGAGCATTGTCATGGTGAAGTTGCCAATTTCACGCAGCCCACATTTCCGGTAGTTTTCGTCGCACAGCATCACAAAGGTGTCTCATAACCTCCAGATAGTACTCCTTATTAATTGTTTGTCCTGCTGGTGTATATTCATGATGCACAATACCACTGGAGTAAAAAAAAACTGTCAACATTAGCTTGACATTGCTGCGAACCTTTCGTGCTTTTTTGGGTCTTGGTGATGTGTGATGCTTCCATTGTGATGACTGAAATTTTGTTTCTGGGTTGTATCCATACACCCATGTCTCATCACCAGTGATGATGGTCTTCATGAAGTCAGAGTCACTGTTAGCACAGTCAAGCAGGTCTTGTGCAATTTCCAGGCGAAGTTGTTTCTGCTGTTCCACCAGCAACTTGGGAATAAATTTCGCTGACACTCGTCGCATGGCCAGATCTTGTTAAAATTGTATGAGCTGATCCTCTGCTTATTCCTACTTCTCCAGCAATCTCGTTGATTGTTATACGACGGTCTTCCATCACTATTCGACGAACCTTCGCAATGAATTCTTCGTTTCTGCTCGTGGATGGCCTGCCAGACCATGGCTTGCTCTCGACTGAAGTTTCTCCTGGCTTGAAGCGGTTATACCACTCCTTTATCTGCGTTATTCCCATGGCTTCATCGCCAAAGGCTTGCTGAGTCTTCTGGGTAGTTTGCACTTGCGTATCACTAAGCTTCTGGCAGATCTTAATGCAGTACTGCTGCTTGATGCGTTCCGACATGTTGTGTAAGGACGAAAATCCGACGAGCATGTGGTGGATGTCTGCACTTTAGCCTTCACAGGCGGGATCTTGCACGCAGTACAGCTGTCAAAACTTCCACGCATGGGCAGAAAGGGTGACGTCAACTACCACAAAAAGGAATTACTGAATGGTAAATTATTTTTTCTTTTATGGACATAGGTCGGATACTTTTTGAATAGACCTCGTAAATCAGTGTACAATGAAATACTATAATCTCTTGTCTGCTAAACTGTTTTAACACACCATACATTTTCACTTTCCTCTCTGCTCTCTTTTAATTTGCATTTTGTTCACAGTATTAACTTTTATTGTGTCTTCTTAGTATCAGTACAACTCCGAAGAGATACAAAACCACACCATCAATAACACTGAAATATTACAGGCAAATTACCTTTATTCAAATTTTTTGGTCACTTATGTAAGTTCCTCAGTAACAAGAAGTTGCAGTTGTGATTAAGTAATCCCCCCAAACTAGGTAACCATAGACCATAGTGTTCTGGTAGGGTTAACGAGACATACCACAGACCCACCCGGCCCCATGTTGACAGTTCTGTATTCACACATAACTGTCATTCTTCATATCAATATTTTATATATATATATATATATATATATATATATATATATATATATATATATGTGTGTGTGTGTATACCACACTTATTTTACCCCCCATAGGGTGTGGCATAGACCATTGCTGGTCTGTTACAGGAAGGACCCGACACATACACATAGAGGAGAGTTGGATTCCCTGCCTTCTGTTCCTGCCAGGATTGCAAGGTCAAAAACATTTGGCTTATTGTCCCATACCAATTTACTGCTAGGGGAGTGAATGAATTAACATGAAAAAAGTAAGCGCCACACGTTAGAGGTCATATGGTGCTACGTTAGGCTCGCTTCACACAAGTGGTTTTTTCCCGCCCGGGAAAACTGCCCAGTTTAGAAATCCATTAAGTTGAATCAGACCTTTGATACTGCCCGCATGGCTAGATTCCCGCACGGCAGAGATTCACTCGCCTCTGCCACAGATGAACCACAAATGCCATGCGGGAAATAACCGTCCGTCTGAAGTGGTCCATAGCCTTCAACAGTATTCTAGAACGCTCATCAACGCGCGGTATAGCAGTGCATGCGGCGGCTGAAACTCTGCCATGCGGGACTCTAGCCTATTGTGTAAATACAGTCAGGCTGGGAGTACTGCTAGGTGAGTAGGAGTTACAGCATTTATGATGACAAACTCATTTTGTCTTCATGTATATATATACCCATCCCACTGCTATCACACATTCTGCTTTGGCGTTTTACTGCTATCATGCACGTATCAAAAGCTAGCATATTTTTGCGTTGTCACACACCAAATCTTATTTGAAAAACCTGGTTTGTGATGCAGGCATATGTGATTGGTATGACGTCACGGAACCTCCCTGCCAGTGATTGGCTGATGCTCTCCCACCACATATCATCCTTCTCACCACCTTACTAAGTGTGTGTATCCCCTGTGATCACAGTGAAACAAGAGCTCCCACGTTAATTTTGTTGTTATCTGTGTTACCTGCATTGGCCCATTCTTATCAACAGTGCCACTCACAAAACCACCAGCCATCAGTGAGTGTAAAGCAATAGGTTCAAAAGAGGTTCGACCAAAGATAAACCTCACCTATGCCCACAAACTAGAGATATGCAAGCTTACTGATAGTGGTGAGACTTAGAGAGGTGTAGCAAAGAAGTTTGGAGTGAACGAGTCAACAGTGTGAGGTATTTATGTGATAAAAGAACATTCAGAAAAATATGAGTCTTGCACCTTCTGCTGCAGGATCAAGTGCAAAGAGAAGTGCAAACTGAGTGCTGCTTTAAGCCCTTCCACACTGCCTCATGTAGCGCTGCACAAGGCAGCTGGCAGTGTTGAACGCAGAGATTGCGTCCAGACTGTGCGCCTCACGCTTGAGGCGAGCAAGGGAGTCGGGACGGGACGCCAATCACCAATGAACAGTGACGGGAGGAGTATGTGTGCCGACGCGTTAAGAAGCAAGAAATTGTATTGTGGCATATTGTAACTGTATGCGCTGCCAAAAAGAAACTATTAACAAAGCAACGGAAAAAGATATGGTGCAAGCAGTGGCTTTCTCGACAATCTCTAAGAGGGAGTTTCAACCAATTATTTTTAGAATTACAAATGGAAAACCCATCAGACTTTGAAAATTACACTAGAATGCCAGTCATTGCATTCCATGAGCTGCTGGCAACTCATTTTTCAGTTCACAATTCATAACACGCGACATTTCTGTTTTCATCGCTTCCAAACTTGCACTTACATCTCTCATGTTGCAGTATTTGCACTTGACATTCCAAATGCAAGGATGCTGCTTCAATAATTCTTTAAAGGTGAGCATGTTGCTCCTTGTCCACTGTATGAAGCTAGATGAGTGGGTCTGGGCTGGGGAGTGAAGAGAGTCACTCGTCCTCTCCCATCTTGACTCAAGATTACCACTGATGCATGTCCATGAGATCAAGCAGCACAGACCCGTGGCTTACACTGCGTGTTGAATATGCACTTCTTTCAACACCACCACTAACATGCAGCGCTGCACGAGGCAGTGTGGACAGAAAGCGCTTTAAGACTGACCAGTATCCTGCACTTACTCTCAAAGCAAACTTTACTCCTAAATGGCAACTTTGCTCTCAAAGTTATCAGCTGTCATTTTTACTTTTGCCTTTGGTATCAACTTTGCTACTTTACTAATTTTATACTAAACTTACACTGATAGTAGCACAGGATAGCAATACCTTCTGCTAATATTAACTTTTACTTTTAGGAGTAAATGCAGGATACGGGTCCATGTATATCGAGGCAGGCGAAGCCAAACACACCTGTGGATACTAAAAAAAATCATGGAAACAGCCAAGAAAATTTATTGTGGTTTGGCCAAGAAACTTATGTGGAAACCCCACCTGTAATTTTTGCATCCACAACAGAGTCCTTAAGGTTTACCCTGCCGCTTCATATTCAACTCATACCCTCTCCCTCCCCACACCTGATGGGATTCAAGGATCACATCAGATGCACAAGAACCTCTTCCAGGGATTGTCAAAGTCACATAATTAATTATGCATTCACCACTGTTCTCTATTCACTTCCATCACATACAATCATCCTTGCTTGCTCCACTGTGTAGAATCCAATGTGAAAAGTGTGAGGTTGAGAGGAAGGATACGAATAGGATGGATATTCGTGGTAACTAACAATAATCATTCATACTGTATCTTAAGACAGTTAGTGAACTGCTTGTCTGGGCCCCGAAGGTGAGAAAACTTTGTTGTTTACTCCTTGTGGGCCCTTCACCTCCCCATCACCATGTGTGAAAGCAATTTAAGACCCATTCTAAACTTGGAATGGTGCAATTTAGGGCAAGATGTGTGCATAACAGAAGTTTATGGCCACACCGCTCAGGGTGTGGTGTGTATATTGCAGAAAGGAATTGATAGAAAAGAAATAAAAAAAATTCTACAAACTTTTAGGTGTGGTAAGGATGCAGGTGTAGATGGAATAACTGCAGAAATGTTGGAATATGGAGGAGAAACAGTGGTAGAATGGATGTCTGATATATGAAGTATGGAAGTAACTAAAGGGAAGGTTAGCGAGAAGCAGGGAGAGTTTAGGAAGGGAAAAGGATGTGTGGACCAGATATTTGCAATTAAAAGTATAGTAGAGGAGTCTTTAGGGAAGGATGGAAACTATGCAGCCTTCATGAACTTAGAAAGTGCATATATAAGTGTATGAAAAGGAATACAAACAGCAACAGACCTACAGGTCCTTACTTGGCTGTTTGATTTCACTAAACTACACTTACTATTATTAGTAGAGTAATAACTGAACATTAGGAAACTGGAGGCTCATCTGCTGTGGCCATCCTGTTAGACGTTTATGGAGGGAATGAGGTGTCAGAATCTATAGATAGATATATAGTTTGATAATGTGTGCATGTATGTAGCAAGCTATGTATGTGTGTGGTGAGAAGACTGAGGAAAGCAGTATGACCATCAACTAAACTATAATCACGAGTATAAACACCTGAACAGGCAAACCATCTTCTAAACTCGAGTGACTAAAGCATCAGCATGGAAAAAAAGAGAAAGTACACTGCTGTGCCTCAACTTGTGGGAGGAAGGCAAGCAGTACTGCAGTATGCTCATACAGGCATCTGATGACAAACATCTATCTACCTATATTATGGGCTTATATCTCCCTTAAAAGGAACTGACCGAGACAAGGCATCCAAATGCATTAATTCCCTCAAATCTTTGCCTGTGGGCCTTTTGAAGAGAACGTACTGATGTTCACTGTACCAGACAGTGTGAGGGTCAGTGTTGCAGTATAGTTAGTGATCAAAATAGATCCATTCCCTTCCTCACACCTGATCTGATCACCCAATTAGACCATAAGCGGTAAAATCTACTATTGAGGCTGCATCTCCATTCATGCATTCACAACTACTCTTCATTCAACTTGTTATTTACAAGCATTCTTTCCTACTCCTCTTGCTTTATTTACACTGCCCATTCATCTCATTTGTGGTCTCCCTCTCAACCTCACACCTCTCACATCAGACATTCATCTTTTTTTCACAAATTGTATGTCATCCATTCTTTCCACACAAGTGCCCAAACCATTGTAACACTTCCTGCTCTGCTCAACCAGCAACTTTCTCGCATCAATTCTCCCGTGCACTTCCTCACTTCTCACTCAATCGTGCATTACTCCATACACACTCCTCAAACAACTTATCTCCTTTACATTCAGTTTCTTTCTCTCTGCTACTCATATTAAATGTCTCAGTCACATACAATATAGTTGGTATCACTACTTCACTTAACCTTCTCTTTGCATGCATCCCGAGTGATCTACATTCTTTATCACATCTTCTCAGCTCCATTCATTCTAGACCTTATCTCTACATCTGTTCCTCATTAACTTGCGATCCAGAATACTTAAGACTATTCTACCTCTTCACACAAAATAAAGCATGAAATCAAGTGCAATGAAACTTTGGATAGAATAAGTCCATGGTGAGTGGTAGAGATGGAGTTGGAAGACAAGAGACTGGCAATATATAGTGCCAGTGATGATCCTTCCACAACAGCTAATTGTGAGTTAATACACCATTTCATTGTAATTGAAGTTGTTGATATTTAGTTAAGCAGAATACTATCATAAATCTATCTATATACCAGGGTGATATCCTCCTAAAGGGAGTAGCCGAGACGAGGCACAGCTATCACAATTTAGGAGGATGCCAAGCTGGTACATAGATTGATAGATTTATGATTCTGTTCTGCAAAAACAAGATATAAACAACATCGTTAAGTTTTTTTTTATAGATTGGATAGGCTGCAGTGCTGCTCTGTTTGGAGTAAGTGGAGAGCTTTTGCATTTACTCGTAGAACATAAACATGATTTTCCCTTTGAGACACTCTTGGAACATATCTCACACTATATATATATTCATTTAAATAGTCAATAGATTTAACTAAGAAAATTGTCAAGGAAGCCACCACACAATCATAGCAATCATTATTTACTACAAGTGGAGCAGCAAGAGCATTACAGTGGTAGAACGATAGAACAGTATTGCAAACATACATCAACAAAGTGTGATGATTGTAGTGGCTATATCTCTTCTTTTTTTTCATGCAAAATAACAAAACTAATTACTTGAACAGTACTGACTGAAGTTGTACATAAGTGTTAAAGACTTGTTATATCAATGAATAATAAGTGTGATGTTTGTGGCTGACAAAACCCTTCTGATTCCATGTGGCCATAAAGTATTTCAACTGTGTTCTGAGAATACTTTGGTTTGCAGTATTTGACGTGATGTGATTGCAGTGTTAATTTTTAGCACATACTCAATTGAAAATATCATGAATGCCTTTATATATATATATATATATATATATATATATATATATATATATATATATATATATATATATATATATATATATATATATATATATATATTCATATTATAATCTCAAATTTTGTCAGCTATATGTACTAAAACAAAATGGACAATTTAAATAGGACTTTTTATATGAAAAATTGTGATGGTTCCCTAGATTGCCAAGCTTGACTTATATGATACACATTTCTCGCACACTTTTTAGCTGCTCCATTATCAGCTCACGACGTCTTGTAACAAGCTTTGCACATAAAATTGTAGTGGTGTGTGTAATATCACCTGAATCCAAGAGCTGCACTTGTATCACTGGTTCTGATCACATCTGTGATGATATTCAGTCTTCAGTAGCCTAGGATACTAGAATGCAGATTGATTGCAAGATAACCACCAACATGCACAATACACAAACTGTATTTTGTAGTTTTTATTTTCTTTTCAATCTCTTTTCCCTTTGCTTATGATACACAGAAATGTGTCATGGATATGATGGTTCAGTAATTCTTTCAAATCATCCTGTAGTTTCATAATCTCGGGTGGGAGTCTACGATATGTACAAGACATGACGGAGTTAGCAAAGGATGTGTGGCGTCACAGCCCAGTCCGCCACCATCGAGGGAAGAAAAATATCGGTTGCAGGCTTGTGTGAGCTGCTGCCGACTTATTAACCAATTGAACCATCTCTTGCTTGCCGTGAAAGTGAAGCCTTCTTTCAATGGCATTTTCATCTATAGATCTTCACACAATGAAAGTGCTCTAGTCATCAGGAGGGCAATGGAGAGGGGTGTGTGTCTGGTTGTCAATTCAAATTTTCAGCAGTTTTTCTAGCTGCTCTATTACTGGCTCATGATGTTTTGTAATAGGCTTTACAGACAAAGTTGTGGTGTGAAAAATATTGCCTGAATCCAAGAGGTGCACTTGTTTCAGTGTTGTTCATATTGATGTTGACATTTGGTGTTGAGTAGAGGCTACTCGAGGGCAAGATGGCTGACAACAAGCATGATACATATTGGAGTGAAGCTGTGCAATGTTTGAATGAATCCATGCGAAATACCTGATTTTGGATGAAAAATTGGCGGTTGAGTATCACTGTATATCCTTGCTAAACTTCTGAGATTATATATATATATATATATATATATATATATATATATATATATATATATATATATATATATATATATATATATATATATATATATATATATATATATATATATATGATTTTTTCACTTTTTTAATATCTTTACGTATGCATCTCTCAACAATATGGTTCATTAGGCAGTGTGACATCCTTTTCCTGGTGTTTGCTGGATTAAAAGACTTTTACTATATTTACTTCCCGAAAACTGTTATTGGAACTGTATTTCCTGTTCAGATTGTTGGCACCAGGAGGAAGTACCATCCATGTTATTATGATTAATTGCAATTTTACTAACTCCCAGAAGAATAAGAATCTTATTTCATAACTGGCAATGCTAGACTGAAGCTGCTGCAAAGTGACTGGTCCAAGTGGGCTGAAGCTGATGATAGTGCAAGGCTAAACTTTGTAGTAAGATTACTGAAAATGAACCAACATATCTCTGCATTATTCATAACAAACTGCCTATTCTCACCTTGTGTTGAGTAGCGATAACACACAACTCATCCTCCACATTATTTAAATATTTAAAAGTCAACTTCAACATACGTTTGCGTCCATTTGCGTCTTCCTTAACCAAACTGTTTATCCATTTTTTTATCCTTCCTTACTTTTGTTTACTAGTGAATTTCAGTTTTACTTAATTGTCCAAGATTCACAAAACGAAATACACTGTCACCAATAACTGTGGAACTTATCTACATTTCCGGTAGTGAATCAGACCACCACTAAGGATGGCTGATTTCTATGTCTAAAAGTCAAAAATTCCAGTGTCCATTAAAATTTTTACAATAGAATCATTCCTATCACAAAAGATAAAGATACAGACTCCTGCAACAAAACTAGAGCTTCGATGTAGCCAGGTGATACAGACAACATTGCTTTCAAGCCGTTAATGAATAAATGTCATATTAATTCTCTTCCCATTCTCTTCACACAGAAAGTGAAGTGAGCAACAACTGGATCAGTGAAGAAGCAGCTCAGCACTGGGCAGGAAGTGGCTAGAGTTTACCAACAAATTACAAAGCATAAGAGATTCAAACTTTGGCAATCCCACATAGCAGGACACCATTAAATATAGTGCCTGACATATACATAGAAAATGAAAAAAGGCACAGCATGATAATAAACATTTACATGTTACTTTTAAATACAACTAAAAAAAGATTTCTAACTGCTGGACTTAAGAATGAAAGACTTAATCATTATACAATATTACACCCGAACCGCCATCATGAAGGCGTCTGGCTTAATGGATGCACCAACAACTACAATCGGCCGCTGACTCCCGTTCGCCGCCTAACCTCAATCTGTTGGTGTCAGGTTAGTTGACTGGAACCTGTCGAGAGGGAAGGTCAGGCCAGGATGGTTTGACCTTGCCGGGTCGAACAAGGAGGAGGATGTCGTCAAGGCCACCGGGAAAGGCTTAAAGTTAGGCTCAAAGGGCAAGGTAGAAGTGATTCCTGCTATTGTGGTTTTGAAGTGCATAGGGCCGGCCGGCCACAGCATCAGCCATCCTAGCCGTGTGGTGCCCAAAATTCTTCTGTTTGTTTGAGGATGAGTTGGCCCGAGGTGCCTTTCCCACGCCAGCCTCAGCCTTGGCTCAGGAGTACTTGGCCTTGAACGATGCTTTTGTTAGGTCCAATAGGACTGTTGCTGTCTGTTCTTGCTTTATTAAGTCAGGACACATGGGTGTCTGAGCCTCACTAGGCAGCCTGTGATGCTGCTGAGGTGGAGGTACCCAGCTCATGGAGGGGGGAGAGGGGGAGGAGAGCCCAGCCTTCAGAACAAGCGGAAACAGACAACCCACACCAACTACACCATCATATGCCTAGGAAGGCTATTTACACATCTGGCCAAGAATGCTGGAGCTCTGCATATGTACAGACACCTGTATGTGAGACAAATAAAGGCCAACACCTAATTCAATGTACAAAATTAATTTTTTATAAACTGGCAACATACTGTACAAGCCTCACAACATGGTGCAGCCATGTCACCTGTGAATACCTATCCTTGAAGATATTTAGGTATACCTGAATTATACATTTGCGTAGAAAAAAAGTTCTTCTCCTTAGAAGTAAGCAGCACAGGCTTGGCTTGGCCACAAATTGGTTATAAACAACTATGTAACTTATGACTTAGGCGACGTAGCTGTACTCATCGGTGGAGTTTGGGGTGCGTTCCAGGTACTGCTTGTCAATCAGCAGCTCTATACACTTCTTGATCATGGGGATCTGTGGTGCAAATCTTGCCCGTGACTGACTGATTACCTGGTCAAGGGTAAATATGTGATTAGGTAAAATTCTATTAATACAGGAACATTAAGTAATAAGAGCATTTGGTATATGAGTGAATGAGTGAGTTAATGTGAATAAAGTAAGCGCCAGACATCAAAGGTTACATGACGCTATGCTAAGCTAAAGGGCAGACGGCAAAGCAAAGAGATAACAGTAAGGCAAAATATGGGGATGGAAAGAATGGTTAGTTATGGTGAAAGATTAGGAAAAGTGTTCATAACAAAGGGATCATAAGATATAAGTTAGTGTATCAGACTTGAAAGAACATAGATAAAAAAAAAAGTAGGCAGCGGAGGTCATTTCTATGGGAGCAGAACTATTTTTTGAAGAAAAAAATTTACAAATTGTGATAAAGGTAGGGATAGGAGTACTGTGATCATTAGAGGCCGGAGGATCAGAAGTAGGAGGTGTGGAAGTAAAGGCAGTATGTGGGCAGGAGGGATCTTGGAGAGAGGAATCATATAACAAGGATTCACAAGAGAATCCAAGAGGTAAAGTGTAGTCAAGAAGATTTTCTGGTAGATGTAAGTGTAGGGATGGGAGGGAAAGATGGGGAAAAGGGAGAGGGGAAGATGGAGGAGGAGTAGGTGGAGGGGGTAGGGGAAGGTCACAGGGCGGGTTGTACTTCTGCTGGAACATAGACAGTATTATCAGAGTTTGAATGTGAGGATGGGGGAAGGAAGTGAGGCATCAATGAAAGATTTCACTAGAAAAGCTTCAACATCTCTTTGCTCTGCTGTCTGTCTTTTAGCTTAACATAGCACCATATGACCTTTGATGTCTGGCGCTTAATTTATTCCCATTAACTCACTCACTCATATCCTCTTAAATGGGGTAGCCAAGACAAGGCAATTAGGATTCAAGGAGACACCAGTACTCTCCCATCCATTTCTGTGCCTTGTCTTTTAGTAGAAGATAATAATAGAGGAGAGATTCCCTCTAATACGGACTTAATTGGTGTGGGACATAGCTCCAGTAAAATAAAGTCAATTTGAAGTGAATTTGCTTGATTACTGTGCATGGCTGGGTGTACACTCACTACATAGGAAAAAGGGATAAGATTTGCACTTTAAATCGAGTTTGTTACACTCGAGTGGTGTATAAATTAAGCATCTAATGTACTTATAGAAACTGATGCACAACATTAAAACTAATACCTGAACCTTTTTAGGAAGTGCCAGAGTAACTTTGCTATAATCAAACATTTCCATAAAACATAACCAGAATTGTAAATAACACAATATACTGTACACCATGATATGTGCAAATATTCTGATTAATCTGATCTTATCTAAATGTTCATGATCCAGGTAATCATTGATAAATTCTCCAGAAGATGTTACTTGCCTCCTGTATCAGCATGGTGTGTTTGAGCAGCTTACGAGCCTTCATTATCCTCACTATGGCTGCTTGTAGGTACAGCTTGCGGTCCTCCTCCACTGCTGAATGTGTCTGTTCAGTCTCATGCTGCTGCTCCTTCTGAGGTGCAACACTGATCTTGAACTTGGTGCGTTTATTAGTGTACTCTGTGTTGAGCCGCACCACTGCCTCTTCATCAAGACTCTGTAACAGTTGGCTTCTGCACCTCACCGTAACACATCACACACATACTAACTACAAGGGACCCTCACACAACACAGGTTTGGCCTGTCCTGTAATAACAACATATATGACTGAAATGTAACTACAGGTAATATAATGAGTTATGTTCTTTAAAAAAAAACGTCCACAAATAAAAATAAATAATTCATGAATTGGAATATGTTTTTCTATAGATTTACATTGTATTAGAGATAGTGAGTTTGTACCAGTGTACTTTGTCACTTTGTCAGTCAAGTGTTGATGGTTCAAGAGATGAATTGCTGCACATTGGGCTCTGCATCTTACCTCCATTAACAACATTCAATAATTTGATAACTATTGGAGTTTCTCAATATTTTTTATCATACTTCATATATTGAAAGTTGTAAAATAAATCTATAAAGAATAACTGGAACAAGTAAGCAGACATATTGTATTGAAAACCAATGTTAAGCTGTCCTGATTAAGGTGTACAATGTTTTAAATGTAACACATGCAATGACCAACATGACATGCCAGTGGAAAGAGGACTGACCTCAGCATCAGTAAGTAGAAGTTTGCTGTCCAACAAACTCTGCAGGAACTTGGTGAACTGTTCATCATTGAGGTGTGTGTGGGTCTGCAATTCCTGACACGTGAGGCTGTCCACCTGCAACAAATTAAACAATTAATATATAAACAAGTACAAACAGTGTGATGCATCACACATTCACATACATAGTGCAAAAAGGATTCTGACTCACTTTGCCCCGGAGAAAAATATGGAAACTCCACATAAATATCAACTTTAATGGAGATAGTTATAAATTTAGATGAAAATGTTTTATCTATGCTTCAGGTAAATCAAGAAATGAGGTAATGTATTTATCAATACACTCATACATATCTAGTTAGTTCCGGGCCATGGGAGAAACCTCACAGCAGCATAATGTTAGTCATTCATACACTCAAGATAGTAATGAGCTGACAACAGTACCAGCCAGAGTAGACAGCTTCTTAAAATGTACCACATTCCTTACATCATACTAATGTTCATGCTGGTGTTTTAGCTGTAGTCATATGGTAGGGGGTTGAGTAAGAATGACACTATAAGAGATTGGCTGAGTATTTTGAGAGATAGCTGAATGTAGCGTAAGATACGGAGGCTGAGGTTGTTACAGTTGGAACGGAGCAACGACTACATGAGTTGAATGATTCAGGGATCACAAAGGAGGAAGTGCACAAGGCAGTACGGGGAAAAGCTGCTGGTTTGGATGGGTGTGTGGCAGATTAGGTGAAAAGTGCAAATGACTAATGTTGAATGGTTAAAAAGATGCTAAACATAGTATGCTTCATATGTGTATAATGTTTTGGAAATCCCCCCAATCTATGTAATTATACGAACTATATTCATGATACTGGCAAGGGTAAAAGCAGGAAATAGGTAATTGACAGAACAGTTGTGGTGGCCTGAAAAAGCAGCAAGTTAACTGACCTTCTCAAACATGAGCAGCATCGCCATCTGGAAGGTTGACATGGTGATGAGGTAGGTCCTCTTGCTCTGGCTCACCTTCAGCTCACCTGCACCAACACAAACATTGTAAACTGCAAACCTAAACCATCTACCAACCATAATGACCCTCAACACTTAATACTTGCAGAGAAAACACATTGTGGGAAGGAATACAGTAGAAGGAGAACAGGACTCACCTTGACATAAGTGATGCAACCATGTTAATTTCCTCCCATTGAAATGCTTGTGATAAAACCTCTCAAACTGAAAACACAAAACACTGTTAGGTACACATTCCAAAGAAGCATCATAAACTAACTACCAGGCATGTATATTGGATCGAGATTCATTACTTCATCATATCCTGTACTGACTATTTACTGTGATCCATTTTGTTTGCTTTTGTTTAATACTATTCCAACCCTGTTTGAAGGTTTTTAAACACTAATATTCTTATATAATACTGATTACTGAGTTACTACTTTTCTTATAGTAAGCCTAGACACCTCCTCACACTCACCGTTTGTACAGACTTTTCCAGCTCCTGTGGTACTGCAAAGGGTGTGATGGAGGTCTGACCTAGTGGCCACGCACCAGCCTGGGGAAACAAACAATAACGTGCTCAAGCAAACGCAGTAGAAAAGGGAAAAAATAAATATGTTTAGAGGAAAGAAGAATATCATGTAAAGCAGAAAAACAAAAGTTAAATCAAATAACAAATGATCACTTATTACAAATATCTTGCAACAAACTGTGTAGTGGTATTCAGTGTATATACAATCTCACTTAGTGTTATATTTTGAGTTTTAGAACAATTTTGTAAGATATAAAACTACAAAGAATGAGTCTATCCACAGCATGTTATTCCTCACAACTTGGTTAGATAATGGTGCAAATTATTAAATTACTTCTTCAAAAGATGCCACAAAACAGAAATATGTCTGTAGCTCAATTAATTAAATCTGAAACATCGTCTGAAATATGTGAGTAACATCTTATCGGTCATAATTAAAGAAAATGTCAACAGCAAACATTGTTTCAATCAGCCTTTATGTAAGCACAATCTGACTCTTCTGTAATACCCTTGTTCACAGAAAAGCATTGCAGTGCAAGGGTAAAATACTGGCTCTCAGATCATAACAATGTGATACTTTTAATGTATAAGCATCAAATTGGCTTAACGTAACTTGTGTTCTACCTCAGGGATCTGTATTGGAATACACACTCTTAATTTGTATAAATAATCTCAAGGGCAATATTTTATCATAAGTAGCAAAATTTGCAGCCGGTGAATTAAGCAAACTAGTAAGAAGTTCACTAGATTCAAAACTAGTTGGTTTTATTGAAATATCCATTTTTCTAATAACGATTTTTCTGTAAGATGAATAAATGGTTCACTACTTATACTATCACGTGACAGGCAGTTAAGAAGCCATCAGTATAGCCAGTCAGCCATCCTGAATAGTAAAGCAAACACTCACCTGGAGAACATTTATAGAAAAGTTGATGCCCAGCTCCACGTTCTTGACCTTGAGGAAATCATTGAATTTATGATTGAGGTCTGAACTGACGGACATATCAGTGAACATCCGGTGCAGCTTACTGGTGTACTCGTAGCCACATGCTTGCTGTAGGGGAGGAAGGGGAAAAAAGACCGCTATAGTAGAAATACAAAGAAAGAAAATAAAAGTACTATGGGATGTTTCAATGATAAATCTAAACACGGCCTTTTATTTTATGCCACAGAAGGATCAAATGAAGAGTAACATACATACTCATATTATGGAATTATGTGTGTGAAACATATTTGTGCATGAGTGTGTCTCAGATCATAATGTTAAAAGAATGTACAGTTTTCTTTGGTATGATAATGTGCAAATGCTTGACAGGCCTACCACCTCCCTGCACCTCCATCTCATCAAGTATTGCTGGTCCCACTTTAAGAAAGACTCAAGAACTTTTAATTATCTTTGTCTCATCCAAGTAATGCAGGAAATGAAGGAAGATGAATTGACAGAGCATATAAGTATAATGTACAAATGGTGGTCAAGGCAAAGACTAAACCCATTAAATACTAAAACAAAGTAGATTTAAGTATTACATTTGTATATTGTACTTTTATTTTCTAAACATCTGCAAAGGAGGCACTATTAGCGAAGATGGGTTCATCAGCATAATTTCTTGCTCCATTCAAACGGTATGAATACTTTGTGATGCAACTAAATACTCAAGGAAATGTTACAAGTGAAAGCAAGCAAACCTTATAAAGATATGGTCTGGATGGATCACTTACTCAGACAAAAATTTTCAATAATGCAAAAAATCTAATTAACATAGGACAGCACACTCTGGCAGCCCCATCACCACTAACAGCTAAGTCATGCATGAGGAAGCAGTCAAGATGAGGTGATACTTAAACTAGCCTCGGTAAGATGTGTGAGGAAGTAGAGTGAGTGAATGGCATGTGAGGTGGAGATAAAGAACTGATGAAGTGTGGGGCATTGGGGTGTATATGTATGTATGTATGTATGTATGTATGAGTGAAGGAAACAAGGGAAACTGGTGCAGGGGCAACTGTGAAGTAAAGGATCAGAGGAGTGAAATATAACATGAAGGAGGAAGAACAGATGACAACATGACCTGTGAGTTGCAGGGAGGGAGAGGGAATGAATATGAGCAAGTGAGAGGAGAAGAGTAACACAACACCAAGGAGCAGGAGACAAGTGTAGGAGTCACCTTGAGACGGTTGATCATGTTTTCCTCTGAGTCCATGGATTGGCTCTGCTGCTGGATGAGTCGCTTGGCCAACATCCGTGCATAGAACTTCTGGTAGACGTCCTTGTCATCCACATACTTGAAGATGGTGATGCTGTGTCCAAGCTTGTCGTCCACCTCACTCTCATTCAGCCCCTTGGTGGACTTTTTGAGCAGCGTATCACAGTATCTGTATGGTAGGCATCAGGGGTTATAATGTATATTGACCTGCCTACAGACCATTCCATATTTCAATGTTTCTACTTAGGAGATGTGTGTATGTGTGTGTGTGTGTGTGTGTGTGTGTGTGTGTGTGTGTGTGTGTGTGTGTGTGTGTGTGTGTGTGTGTGTGTGTGTGTGTGTGTGTGTGTGTGTGTATTTACCTAGTTGTAGTATACAGTGCTAAGATTGTAATGGTGATGGAGTGATGGTGATTGTGAGGGTGATGAATGGTAATGATTGTGATGGTGATGATGAGTGGTGGGTGGTGAAGGCTATGACAGTAACACCACAAGTTAGAGTCAATACCCACCGTGCCAAGAGCTCTGGTGAGCGGCACACCACCTTGGTATTGCCTCTGTGATTCACCACACTCTCAAAGGCCTTGTCCAGAGCACCAACAAACTGCTGGTCATTGTGGAACACCTCTGAGATCATGGTGCGGTACTTCTTGTGCACCTCCAGTAAACTCTCCACAAACTGGGCTGGAATCTGCCAACAAACAACAAAACTTTACACCATATACTCTCACATTCTTTCTCCTTGCACCAGTACCATAAACTGGGCTTGAATCTGCCAACACACATCTTGCACCCTCACCTCATCATCATTAACTGGAGTCATTAGGACAACACACCATGAAGCCTTCCACACATTAAAATAACACTCATTAACTACCACTATAAACTTGGCTCATATCTGCCAGGAGACAATTACACATCATCATTACTATCAAAAATACCTAAGGCATCACACACAAGGCAAAGATCTACAACATAACAAATTAATACAACACCTGAAACTCTCATGAAGACAACTCACTGCCACACCTATGATGAGTCACTATATCTATCTATAGTTTATATAGTTTTTAATGCCTCATAACCTCCAGAAATTTCTCCCAAGAGGAAAGCCACGGCACTACAGTCTCTGCCTCTCCCTCTTCACACCCTGTGCTTATAATCCATTTAGCAACATGTCACTTTGAAACATGACTTTAACGTTATAATGTGAGTCATTATGATGCATTATAGATTTGGTATCCCTCCTTCAAACTGGGTCACATCCAAGTAGTGTGAAAAAAGGCAGTAAAATATGAGAAACAGAACTGATGATGATTAATATAAAAGAGGCCCTTGATTATCAACCACTCATATTAAACTTGATAATCTTGCCCAGGAGATGCATAATACAAGCACCAACACACATCTGAACACAACTTAATGAAAGGTGGCACACAATATCGAAATAGCTTGAGCCTAAAATTCCAGAGCCAAGATATTTTGGGGCAAGCAGTACTTCCCATGACCTCTGTATAACATTCATAGTGAGTTTTCCATTTGGTGAACTTCATGAAGTCAATAGAAGGTACCACCTGAACTTGTGTTGGCATCACTTACATTGTCACCCTTAAGGTTAGTGATAGCCTGTAAGCCCTGCTGCTTGATGTGTTCCTTGAGGTGATGCACCAGCTGTGTGAGGCCGTTGGGCACGGGCCTCAGGAGGGTGTACATGTTGGAAAGGTCACGCGTGCGCTCCGAGCACACCATGGTGCCCGTCTCAGCATGCACCGTGGCCAGGTGGTCCGCCACCATGCGGTCCTGCACCTCCTTCACCACTCGCTTGTGTGAGCTGCAACAACAACAACAACACTGTCACACTCCTCTATTGAAGATCATGTCACCTACACTTGCCATTCACATCCCATGAAATATACAGCGATGCTTCATGAAGTATTGGTAACACACTCAGTTCACAAATGAGAGATTGATGGTTCAATTAACAGGCAGAGCAGAGCAAGGAGATTGGAAACCTTCCCTCATGCCACAGCCACTCTTCACCTAGCAGTGAGTAGGTATCAGGTTGTTAGTCCAGATGAAATACAAGAAATATCATGTTACACATCAGTATAATGCAAAGTTCTGCCCACTACTATCAAGGATAAAATGTGGGAAATGTCACGTCACATGCTAGTCAAATGAATTGGTGTCTCTGCAATTCTTCAGTGTGAGCTTGGCTTCTGTTGAAGCAGTACTGCTACACATTGTTGTTTGCCTTCATAGCTATTTTTGGTCCAAATTACATAGCCATAACTGATTCCCGTAGAGAACCATATGTATTATATATTACAGTAACAACAAAAGTTAATGAAAAAACATTATGGTGAACATCAACCTGAAAGATGATATTGTAATGTGTGTTGACCCCCAGAGGAAGGTGGTATATGTGATGCACCCAAGTTACATGCGTCCTGGCATACAGGAGTTAGGAATTGTGGTTTAATGCATCTATCTATATCTGATGCCTATTCTTATGAACTCCCACCAGGGGATGGCCATGGTAGGAGAGCTTACATTCATTCCTGTTGTTGTATTCCCTCTTTTGCATGTTGAAAGCCCCTCACTCACCTTTCCTGCCCTTCCCTCACATACTCCAGCACTCTGTCCTCTGATCTAACAAGGGTTTACTCTTCCACTCACTAGCTGTGGCTAATGCAAGTGAATTAAAAGAGGAGAGCAGGAGGAGGATGGTGACAGAAAATAAGATTGTAGGATGTAAGAATAAATGTAGAGTTTGAGATGTCAAAAAAAAGTAGACTAATGTGGACAGGTTTATAGAGGAAAAGTAAGGGCATGAAATGTTTAAGTATGTTAGAATGTGACTGAATATAGATGGAAAGTTGAAAGAACAGATATGGGAAGTTTAGAGCTGGCTAATAAACCATATACTTTCTTTACCCAATATACTACTTCAGATATCAACACAAAAACTCTTGAGGAGGTTACCAAAGAACATACATCACAACAGATAAATCCTTCGGAAAATATTTTAAATAGTCTTGGGGCTGTGAACAAACTATATCAATCTTTGTAAGGTGATACATGTGAAGGTTATAGTAGTAAAGAATCACCTTGGAGGAAGGAACTTAGTGGCCCGTAGCTCCTCCTCAGCCAGGCGGGCAATGACACGCTCCATGTACTGCGACACATTGCACTCCTGGAGCTGTGATGATGCCTCTTTGCGGTAAAATGAACCCGTCTCCCTCAGCAGCTCCTCTTCAAACACCGTCTCATACAACTGCAAACAAAACAATCATCTGATTATTGGAAAAAAAAATTGAACGGCACAGAACTAAACATTTACATGACCACTCTAGTCACATCAGGAAATTATTGTGTAAATTATAATGTTTTTGTTTGAAATGTGTGTTTCATGTTTATGTGAATTAGCCTCAGTCATCTGTGGACACTTCAATGGTTCATCAAGCTTGTTCATCAAGTTCCCTATTTTTTTATCCCTTTCTAGGAATACATCCCATGTCTTGTTTGGTCTGTCTACTGGCCAGCCCTGTGGTGGGGGTGTAAGAATACTACCAACATATTCCCTGTAAATTGGACTGTAAGAGCTTCACTCATTGATTCATTGATTGAAGGCAGTGCAACATGCTCATAAGGCAACCTGCTAGGACATCTATCTCATTATACTCATTACTTCATCATTATTGTCAATAGTATAAGTTTTACTGAAGTGCTACAATAATTCTACCATCTTACTCCCTGTGGTTCATAAAAGGCAACAAAATGAACAGAGTGCAATATAATTCTGCAGTTTGAGAGCCCAAGGTTGGTCAGGAATCATGACATATATAAATGTGAAGGAAACTGATATAATTATAATAAACATCACTGTCACTGAGGGTAAGGATTAGTGTTTGAGTGGGAGCTTCAAGGACAAGTGTATCAGCCTCGGACATCATGAAGTCATTGATCCACATACTGACTGAAGTAATAGTAATAGTGTGCATGAGTGTGTTGAGGTTTACAAGATTTACACGAGACACTTTGAATGAGGCATAACATGAGAAAACACACACACACACTCCACTCTCTCACCTGTAACGTGGACTTCTTTTTGTACATGTTGACATCGACAAAAGAATGAATAACACCACGGATGGTTGAGGTTGGGGCATCAGTGGTGGCTCCTTGCCGGTCCTGCTGAATGCCTGCCAACAGCACACCCACAAGGCGGATCTGCAGGGGCGTGATCATCTCCCGCTGCCAAATCTCCAAGCCAAGCTCCCCTGTAAGGTAACCCAAGTTGAGTGTAAGGACTGTGTCACACGTGTCATTGGTTTGATGCATGACAACACTCAGCTAAAGGCCACTTCACTACTTCATCAACAACAAACAATGGTTACAATAAAACAAAGATGATTACAATTATGATTTGTCTAAATTATAAAAACAGTTGGTGTCCAAGAAAAGGGTAAACTCTGACAACACATTACCACGACTCTCAGGCTTCCTTAACTCATGCCCATTACAGATAAAAGAAATATATGCATATGGCCAAGCAGCCTGAGGAACCACCACCACCACCACCACCACCACCACCATCACCTGGGCTTCAGTGTTTGCTCACCAATCTCTAACAGCTGCTCCGAGACATCCATCTGCATTGAGCCATAAGTCAGATCCGCATCACTGAACTTCTGCTTCTGGATGTGTTGTGAGTTTAAGTAGCTAGAAAAGAACAAGTCATCATTACTGTCAGTCAAACTCATGCATCTCTTCTTCCTCCTCAGACAGATGTAGAAGAAGAATTAGGTCAAAGCCATAAAATAACTAAAAATACACATTAAATTTTAAAACATCAAAATTATCCAAACAAACCTCAGGGAAGAATATGAACAAAAATAATGAATCTGTACAATACTAGATGGAGTGTTATCAACTTACGAATAGAGATTGTTGAGGTAGTGAGTGCCTTTGCTGAACTGTAGCCAATAGCGGTGGTACTCTGCCAGCAGGTTCTCTTCTCTCTGTTTGCTCACCTGCACAACAAAAGAAATGTTATAACAAGCATCCCTCAAACCCCTACACGCTAACTACACAAAATGCATCAAAATAAAAGACCTTACAGCACTACTTCAAAATATTATATTGACCCATAAAGGGGACACACACACACACACACACATATTGCTTGGTAGGTCAGTGGATACCATTCCAGCCTGTCACTCACACAAAGTGCAAAATTTTCACTGAACAGTTCTGGGGACTTAGGTGCTACGTGAGAGGAGTGTATATGTGTTCACTATGGTCTGGAGGATCACGTGCTGGACTCGTGATCGTCAGCCATTACCCTCCGCGAAGGAGCTCAGAGTTCCTAGAGACGTATCAATGGGTAAGGCCGAGACCACTCACACATCACACACACCCATCCTCTTACTCAAGGGGAACAGTAACCACTCCCTGGCAGTGAAAAATCCTTAGCGATCTGAGCGAGTTTTGAACCCACGCCTGCAGACCTTGCTGGCCAACAGACGGAGACAATAACCACTGACCCACGGGAGTGGATGTGTGCATGGGTGTATGTATGCATGCCTTATCTTGGCTATCTTCATTTAGGGCATAACAGCTTGATATATATAGATAGATATATACTTGCGAGCCTTCACTTTAACAAATATTTCCTGCAAGGTAGCCAGTATTTGAGTTAGATATTATGCATAACTTCAAGGTCATGACTGTTGCACCCTCACACACCACCCACCCGCGCACACACCCTCACACACCACTCACCCGCGCACACACCCTCACACACCACCCACCCGCGCACACACCCTCACACACCACTCACCCGCGCACACACCCTCACACACCACTCACCCGCGCACACACCACTCACCCGCGCACACACCCTCACACACCACTCACCCACGCACACACCCTCACACACCACTCACCCGCGCACACACCACTCACCCATGCACATACATCCTCACACACCACTCACCCATGCACATACATCCTCACACACCACTCACCCGCACATACACCCTCACACACCACTCACCCGCACATACACCCTCACACACCACTCACCCGCACATACACCCTCACACACCCGCACATACACCCTCACACACCACTCACCTGCACATACACCCTCACACACCACTCACCCGCACATACACCCTCACACACCACTCACCCGCACATACACCCTCACACACCACTCACCTGCACATACACCACTCACCCTCACACACCCGCACATATACCCTCACACACCCGCACATACACCCTCACACACCACTCACCTGCACATACACCACTCACCCTCACACACCCGCACATACACCCTCACACACCACTCACCTGCACATACACCCTCACACACCACTCACCCGCACATACACCCTCACACACCACTCACCTGCACATACACCCTCACACACCACTCACCCGCACATACACCCTCACACACCACTCACCCGCACATACACCCTCACACACCACTCACCCGCACATACACCCTCACGCACCACTCACCCGCACATACACCCTCACACACCACTCACCTGCACATACACCCTCACACACCACTCACCCGCACATACACCCTCACACACCACTCATCCGCACATACACCCTCACACACCACTCATCCGCACATACACCCTCACACACCACTCACCCGCACATACACCCTCACACACCACTCACCCGCACATACACCCTCACACACCACTCACCCGCACATACACCCTCACACACCACTCACCCTCACACACCACTCACCTGCACATACACCCTCACACACCCGCACATACACCCTCACACACCACTCACCCGCACATACACCCTCACACACCACTCACCTGCACATACACCCTCACACACCACTCACCTGCACATACACCCTCACACACCCGCGCATACACCCTCACACACCACTCACCCTCACACACCACTCACCTGCACATACACCCTCACACACCCGCACATACACCCTCACACACCACTCACCCGCACATACACCCTCACACACCACTCACCTGCACATACACCCTCACACACCACTCACCTGCACATACACCCTCACACACCCGCACATACACCCTCACACACCACTCACCCACACATACACCCTCACACACCACTCACCCGCACATACACCCTCACACACCACTCATCCGCACATACACCCTCACACACCACTCACCTGCACATACACCCTCACACACAACTCACCTGCACATACACCCTCACACACCACTCACCCGCACATACACCCTCACACACCACTCACCCGCACATACACCCTCACACACCACTCACCTGCACATACACCCTCACACACCACTCACCCGCACATACACCCTCACACATCCACACATACACCCTCACACACCACTCACCCACACATACACCCTCACACACCACACATACACCCTCACACACCACACATACACCCTCACACACCACTCACCCGCGCATACAGTTCCCGGACGTGACTCTCCAGCAGCTTCTTGGTCTCCATGTAGAGGCGTTCCACCAGGGGCTCGGGGAAGGCCACACACAGGGAGTACACGTCAGAGAAGCGTTCATTCCACACGGTGCGCTTGATGGAGCCCATGGTGACCACCTGCTGGACCGTCTCCAGCAGGCCACCCCAGACCTCGTCAAAGTTGACCGCACGAGGCTTCAAGGACATTCTCACCCTGTGGCAAGGGAAGGCAAGTCACTCCTTTACCTCACTAGATGATAACAACTTGATGCACTGAAACAAAATTAGCTCATGTGATTGGAGATTACTTACACTACCTTCTTACAGACAATAGGAAAAGAAAGTAATACTAAATAAACTAGTTAAGTAATCAACTAATCAATTGATGAAAATAAATTAATTAATTAATTAGCTAAATCAAATAAAAAAGAAACTATTGATAATTTCACTTTCATCATATCCACATTTTCATGTTTCAGTAGACATTGCATAAAAAAATAATTGAAATATAAAAAATAATAGTAAATAGATAAATAATGCAGCAATATATTTGAATGTCAGCATAAAGAGATTGTATGTGAACTATGATTCCATATTAAACAATGTAGAATCAGACACAGATGTATGTATATTGTGGAATACTATGAATGATTTGTACGTTGTGGTTTGGTATCATTTGTTTTGACTTGCATAATGAAGTTTGGAAAGTCAAATGTGGAAAATTTTGAATATGTTATAGAAGATAAGTTTGAATCAATAAAGGCAGAAAAGGATCTGGTTGTTATGATCGATAATGAATTGAAATTCACCGCACACTTAACAGAGAAAATTAATAAAGCTAATGAGTTGGTGAGTGAATAATAAAGGCAATGTTTGAGGCATTGGTCAGACCACACCTTGAGTATACAAATCAGGTATGGTGTCCACGTAACAAAAAAGATCTGCAGGTAGTGGAAGCAGTGCAGAGGAGAACTACATAGTTGGTGCCAACCTTGAAGAATGTCCCGTAACAAGCAAGACCAGAGTAGTATACCGGAGATTAAGAGTGGATATGGTTAACACTTGTAACATAATGTTGTGTATAATGTGAATGAACAAAGGATTACTGATGGAGCAGGTCGGACCAGTGACATGAAGACATGAGAAGAGGCCAAGAGACAACAGAATATGAACAAAGGCCAAGATTAGACATTAGCAAATATACATTTTGTAGCAGAGTTGTGAACAATTAGAAGTCTCCCAGATGTTGTAGTTAATGTTAGATTAGTGATAGATTTTGAAAGAAAACTGGATTCAGTATGAAAGTGTCAACAACAAAAATGTTTGATTATGCAGTAATAATAGGAAATAAATGCCACCACCACAACGACTACTTGACTACAGAACATAGCTAGTGTTAGCTTTTCAGAGTTGATGTCATAGGCTTAATAGTCTGCTCCAAGGATATTCCGTGAGTATGATCCTCTCATTCTCTACTTTCTCTCACATATCCTTGCACTCAGTCCTCCCATGTCCAAGATCACATCCTCATACATCCACCACTCTCTTAATCATTACATTTTATCATTCTTTACATGTGGCTTAAAGACCTTTGCTTCACCTCCTCAAACACTCCACACTTCATTCTTTCACCTCTATCAGACATAATAAATTTGTTAATACACAATTCAATTACTTTCACCATCCATTTTTCTAACACACCAAAAGCATTTTTCAGGTAAGTTATTTCAACCACTTGTACCGTTGACCTTTGACCTTCATGCCACATCCACGCATCACTTGCACATGTGCTGATATTCACTCTATCAAGCAGTTAATGTTTCACTTCCATGCTTATCATCCTCCTTTTCATGGTACATCCTTGAGATCCAACCACCTTCCTTCCGTACACTGCTCCTCCTTCCCTCGTCTCATATACATTGTTTGCACGGAATGAAACTAAGGTACTTCAAAATTCCTGTACCTCCTCCATTATTTATCCATTCCACTTAATTTCACAATCTTTGGGGTATTTAATTATTAATGTGTACAGGCAATGATAACCAACTACTCCATGTTTACTCCTCTTAAACACCATCACTTTAGTGTTCTTTACATTCACCTTCAACTTACACACACACTATCAAACAAATACACCAACTTTAGTAGGTCACTCTTATTTCACATTCAGAGAACATAAGTCTTGAAAAGGTAAATAAAGCCATTCACACTATGGGTATGATGAGAAGATCTTTTTATTTACCTAGATATTCAACATGAAGACGTCAGTTCAACACTATAATGTAGCCTCAACTAACAATTATTGAACATCTCCACAGCACACCCTCCAAAGTGGTACCAGCTATTAAGTTCCTAAGCAATCCTTAACTACTCAAACTTGTAAACCCTTCAACTACAGAATACAGGAGAGTGAGAGGAGACATAATCCTAGTACTGTATTGAGGAAGGACTACAACCCAAGTGTGAACATGAACCTACAAGGAGAAGGCTGACCTAAGGCAACACAAAGAAACAGTTCACACAGACCTGCAACAACAACTTAAAACAAATCAACTTTACGTTAAAAGTTGTGAAGGTGTGGAAGAGTGTGCAGCATAGTGATAAAACGTAGATAGTGTAAGGTTCTTGAAAAGCAACTATATGAATGTTTGGAAAGGCAGCCATTTAAGTACAATTTTGAATAGCCAATTAAAACCATCTGAGGTCACAGCATCAGTTGACCTTCACTCAGAATCCCAAGTTGATGATGTTCATATAAATGACTATGAAGACCGATAGCCAACACCTTGATAATGTATTGTAAGGTTGTCTGTCTGTTTGTGATGCCCCAGATGTACACTACCAATACCTAAACAAAGCCTGTGGTGCATCAGAGAATCTGTGTGATATTACACTTAATAATTAATATTGAGTATATGTATCACTGGTTTATGCACTGAACCCAACATGAAGTGTAGAGTAATTAATAAACAGCACACACTGCACGCAACAAGTGTAACTACTTAATGACTTGTGTAGGTGTTGTCGTTACATTTAAGAATATTAAACTACTTATTATGTGTTTGTTTCTTTTCTGTGATTACAATGAACACCAAGTGAACAAAACACTAATGTTGTATAACAGTATCCAACAGATGTAACGCAAGTGATAAGACAAAGGTAGTGTGTGTGTGTGTGTGTGTTTGTTAATGTTGAGTGTAACACAGTGTTAATAATGACACACACACAGGTGTTGGCTTGTACAGGACAGTCCTCTCACAAGGCTTTACCACCACCACCACCACCACCACCACACTCAACATTGACACCACTGAGCACACTTTCTTAACAAAAGAATGTGACACACAGTTATGTTGATCACCTTCCTCCTGAGGTGCTGCACCCTTGGAACGGTGCACACACTCTCTACAACACCTCAATAACACACAGGCTGGGGGGGAGGGGGTGATGCCCCGCCCCGCGCCCCGCACCCCGGGGCCACAAGGCGAGGGAGATACATGCAGCAGGCGTGGGCGTGGGCGTGGCGGCATGAAGGCCTCGTTGAGTGCCCTGTGCCCGGCCGTGCCTGGGTGTGCCCGCCAGTGCCTGGATGGAGGGTGTCCGTGCCCGGCGGATCACTCCTGCAACAGCTGATCCTGGCCTGGCCTGCCCTGGCCTATCCTGCCCCCTGCTTGTCCTCACTCACCTTGTGCACCCCTGTCCATGCTCACGATACCCGCCCCTGCCACCCACACCCCTGCCTGGGCTGCCCCTGCCACACAGTACCTGGACCAGCTACAAATTGGTAGTAAAATGCATGTAAACAACCCGCTGTGGCCTGTCGTCTTAGTCTCGTTAGGTCACTGACGCAATTTTTTACTACGGACTTTGTTTTGCTACATTCTTTATTTTGGTTTGTAAATAGATCATGTATACGATATGTTTACATTAATTTTATACTTTTTTCGAAATATGAGTCATACATCCACAATGAAAATCATCAGCAAATAAGTATGTTAATTGACTTTCAACAAAAAAAACTTCATCTCTATTATCTAATTCAACTTAATTTTCTTTTACAATTTCTGACTTGTATTATAATTAATATTTTTCTTTTTTGTTCCTTGTTATTGTAATGTTTGTTATGGTGTGTGTGTGTGTGTGTGTGTAGGACGGATTCGGTAATCAGCAGGCAGGGAAGGCGAGTCGTGTAAAGGCTGGCACTACGGCGGCATTATGGCACTGATCAGGGCAGGACGGTCACTATGTTCTCGTTTGAGCGTCGTTAACACAGGTGAGGTGATGGGAGGCAAGGCAGGGCAGGGCAAGTTAAGCTGACCGTCATATGCCTCCACACCAAAGTTTGACAAAGGATTTGTAAATGTTGCAGCTCGGCCTTGTAAATCCTTGACTACCTAATACTTGAGGCTCCTACTAAAGTTTATGGCTAAGTGGCTGTGTGGTGTCAGTGTATAAGTCGTGGATTCGATCCTTGATCACGGCAGCTTCTGGGTGAGAGGAACAACACTCGTTAACCCTAGCAGAACTATATGGTTTATAATTACCTAGTTCGGAGGGGTTATTGAATGAGTTTTTCTTAGATTTTCTTTGGTTTGGTGAGTGTGTGGTTAGGAGAGACGAGGTGTTATGGGTATTGTTTCAGTATTCCAGCCCACCACTGGCAAATTGCAGTTGTATGGAGATGAATGCACTGGGCTGTTCTGAAACCTCACCCGCACTTTTCAACTTTATATGAATTAGGGATTGGGTGCCAGATGTGTAATGAAATGCAACCTTACGTCTTATTTAGGTGTAGATAACTTATTTGTATTGCTTGATATTTGTTTCTTCATTCCACTCGTATGTTTCACTTGTTATGATGATTGTCAGTAGAATTATTCCATCATGCAGTCCCTCTTTTTACTTCCATGCTTACTCTCCTTCCTTTCATCATATGCCTTAACAGATACAACCAGTTTCCTCCCTTGTACAGCTCATCCTCTTGTGTTACCTTTCATGCTTGCAAGACAACTATGGGGTCATCACACATCCCTGTCTCACACACCCTTGTACTTTAGAACTTCCAATGCTTTCTCAATTTGCCTTAATACATGCCTGAAAAAGTTGAGCTCTATTTATTGGACAATCATATAATTCCATTCTGAGACAGTTTAGGTCAATGAATGCTCCTAAAAAAGATGTTATTGTGAGTAAGTGTATGTCAGAAATGTTCATCTTGCAACGTACAAGTTAGTGTTTAGTGTGATAGTGGCTTCCATGAGGCCGTTGGTGCTGAACCCACTCACCAGCCACTGTTGTGTTGCAGAGAGCCGTGCATGGGTGACCACCTTGGAGGACACGAGGAGGATCAATGGGCGGGAGGAAGCAGTGGTACTGACTGATGATGGCAAAACCATTGTGTGTTGGCACCCTCAGCCAGACATCCCCTATGAGATGACAATGGTGTGTGACGCAGCTGGACCCAATTATCACGTGGCTGTTCTTGTAGCATCATAGTTGACTTTATTTTATTGGTGTCATTAAATTTGAATGTATTTCATTGTTTATATGAATTCATTCATTCAATTAAACACAAACCTCAGTCTCTTCCAATATGACTGTAAAATTTAATTCAAAGGTAACTACACCAAAAGAATTTACATTGCAGAATGCATTTAGTGTGTGACTTACTCTACTTACTCTTTGTGCCTCCAGCCACTGCCTGCAGCTGCAGCAGAGTCCGACTCAGTGCTGAAGGTGCAGGCGCAGGACACAAAGAATCTGTTCCAGAACAAACATCCGTACTTTGTGAACAAAGCACTAAGGGAACTCACCTTCACCAATAAACATAAATGGTTCCCACAGTAAGTATCTGTCCAATGAACAAACAAACAACATCAAGGCCTCACTTTATACACCTTATTCATCACTTCACTTGATGGACTCAACTTAATTTAGGATATCAAACTACACTACTCTACTGTCTTCCTATTCTCATTTAATTCATGCCTTTTATGCTACTGCACTTTGTTGTTCAGTCTTGTGAGAAAAAAAGTCACAGCTTGCTTAATTGGTGTGGTTATGTATGATGTGTCATGCATTGTTTGTTAGCACCTCAGTGGTTAGCACGTCTGACTAAGAATCCGCTGGCCCGAGTTTGATCCCAGATGAAAATAGTCAGCGCACAGCTCATCCAGCTGTTCATCCTCCTAAACGGGTTTGTCGATAAATGGGTACTAGGGAAAACCTGGGGAAGGTAAACTGTGGAAATTTGAATGTAACAGTGGCCCCGTGTCCCAAGGTAACAGATTAATTTGCACCACAGACTCAAAGGCCAATGAGCACCAGCAGCTATGCACAGCTACTGCGTGTGTCCCACTTTACCTGTTGTTTGTTAAAGGGATATTTCATCAGATTTTGATTTGTAGATGGGGAAGTGAAAGTGATTAGTTTTGAAATGGCTACATTTTACTTGAAAGAAGGTGAAGTAGTGTTATGCCACTGGACAAAATGTTGCAAGGACTTACTGTAGGAGCAAGTGGACTCCCTTGCTGTCCGTTGTGCATTAGCTTGCCAGTTCCTTGGGAGTTCTCAAACCTTTTCATTCCATAACACAAATCATCTTTGTGATTCACCAAAACTAGGCATCATAATTTTACAAGCACATTGCTTTATTACCTCCACACTAGTACTTATCATCATCATTTTATCAAATCTTGAATAAAACCATAACAGATTTGTGACACATGATCTTCCATTTCTAAAACCAAATTATCCGTAGATTAGTAGGTCTTTCGTTTAAGAAATTTGTCAATTAATTCTTGATTACTATTCATAAATGTTTGCTATTATACTAGTGTGTATTTACCTAGTTGTATTATACAGGGCCTGAGCTACACTCATGTGGTCCTCTGTCTTTATCTATATTTGTCCAATTTTTCCTTTAGAGATGTGTATATGTGCATGCATATGCGTGTGCATGCGCCCATGTGTGTGTGTGTGTGTGCATATCTCATTTATGCATTTTTTGCTCATTTTATTTTTCTCTTACAGACCTCAGAAACGATTTGTCAAGAAGAATCCTCCACGAGATCGAGAATATCTGTAGAATTTTAGATATATTTTTAATGTAAATATGTAATAAACTTGTGCCATTTTGGAAGGTAGTCTTGCCCTACCCATTGTTTTGTCCCTGCAATGTTTCCTCCCATCAGGTTAAAAAACATTTTAGGAAAAAAAGTTGAGCCCTGAAAGAAATAACTCTTGTCATAACAAAGCAAGTCCTAAGGAGAGAAGAAACACGACAGTGAAACATGACTCTTGATGCCTTGTTATCCAAGAGGCAGAATCTAGGCACCAAAGTTTTATAGAATGGTAGAGGTAAACATGACTTGCCTTTTTTCAAGTACCACATAAATCATGCTTCTCACCTGTGTTCAGCAATCACCAAATTTGTTCTACGGACATTCTGTAATGATTAAAAAATATTTCAATACTAACAAATAATTTATTCTTTAAAGACATCTAGTAATGTACAAATAAAAGTACCTTAAATCTTCACAAGGCATTTACAAGTACCCAGCAGTGCACAGGTTGTCGTACATTACTGGGATCTGTACACAAGGAAGCATCGCCATCACCACCGTACAGACTTGCCCGGCCCGTGTGCATCACAACACAGCCACATCATGCATGCAAGGTCCTGTGTCCAAGATGTTCAAACTCCCTCCTTTTCTTCCTCACTCCACCAGTTTTTCTCTCTTGCATTCTCAACTCGAGCAATGTGACTCGCTAGTTTGCCCTCTGCCTCAGGACCGATTGCTGTGAGGGTTAAGTAAAATTATTACTGCCACAAAACCAAATATTAAGCACTACTGGCAAAGTTGTATATATTCTCGACAAATGAACTGGGTACAAAAGGAAAAAAAGAAGAAAAAAAAGCTTAGTGATAGCATACTTTTAACAGTTGTATATGTAAGTGGGGTCTGAACATGGAGCAAAGATCAAAGGTATAGGATCATAGCAGTGAAAATTCATGCTTGTGGTTCAAGCAGAATGGACAGTAAAAGAATGAGTGTAAATGGAAGTTTTGGTATATCTAGTATGGGAGAACGAATAAATTGTGGAAGTACAGTACCCTCAGAACCTTGTGAGAATGAGATATATGGATGTATAAAGATGGCTATAAAATCTGGGGAATTGTGATGTTAAAGAAATATCTAAAAGATGCAGTAACAGTTATAATTATGACAAGGGATAAGTTTACATGAAAATCTGCACGAAAATTCATAGTCGATACAAACATAAATCTGTAATAGGGCACAGCAGACAAGAGTGTGTGGTGTGGAAATGAGTTGTCTGAGAGGAGCATGTGGTGTGACAAGACGGAAGGGTGAGACCAATGAAAGTGTGTATGTAAGGTGTGACATCGGACCTTGTGCTAATGGAGTGAAGTGTGATGTAGTGGAATGGGTTAAAAAAAAAAATACTTTGAGGTGATTTGATCATATTCAGAGGAAGAATAGTGAAGAGTTTGTGAAAAAAAAGTATATGTGAGTGAAATTGTGGGTCCTAGGAGGAGAGTAAGATGGAAGGATAGGGTGAAGGAGTACATGCATGACAAGAATTGCTGATAGAGAGGGAGGGATTGAATCAGGAAGAAGGGAGAGGTGGAGGCTCTTCTGCTGTGGTCATCACTTTGGGAGACATTTCTAGAAGGAACGAGGCGTCAATCTAATTTTCAAACTATACATAGATGGAGATGGATATAAAATTTTATTTATTTACGTCCCACAGGATATACAGTGATAGTATTCTTGCAGCCCCCACCACAGGGACAGTGAGGGATCTGGAAAGCCCCTTCTCTGTATTCTCTTTTACTAAAAGACAGTGCAGAGGGAGGAGGGAAGAGTATCAAACCAAACCCTAATCGTCTCGTCTTGGCTACACCCATTTAAGGGGGATATAAGCCCTTCTGTATGTGTGTGTATGTGTGTTTGTTAGGTGTTTCCTCTAAGAGATCAGAAATGGATTATGCCACATCCTGAAGAGTAAACAAGCAAAGGGAATAAATAGGGGAGGCGGTGGCCTAGTGGCTAGCGGTCGGGCATACCAACCCAGAGTCCCGAGTTCGAGTCCCAGCACGAGCTGGCCGCTTTTCTTTGGTAATACCACTGAGCGGCCCAACATCACCCAC